>JAGSMP010000730.1:0-203053 GCA_029286625.1 Parnassius orleans
TTGATTTTATGGTACGGCTTGGACAAACATACTAACCCGGAACCATAAGTCGTAGACCATAAATTTTCACAAACCCAATTAAAATTAAAATTACACGCGCTTCCTTTGTATTTTTAGTAGATTTATTACTTTTATCATGTAAGATATACTAAAAATGCTGAATTCCTATAATAAAATGTTTATTGAATTTAAGCAGTAAATGTGATAAAATCTACCCAAAAATACATTTGAACCGCGTGCAGATTTAAATAAGGCGTTTTCTGACCCAAGTAACGCTGACACGTTATTTTTTGTTACAAGTCACACATAAACATGGGACCTTTATGAGCATGTCGCAGTTGAAAATTTTAAAAGTTCTATTCTTCATGGTGAATAATGAAAGTTGCTAAATGCTGAAGGTGGAAATCAATAAAGGAAGGATCACATAAAATACTCGTGAGTAAGAGGACAAATTGCGAAAAACGGTAACTTCAGTATTACGACAAAAGCTCGATCCATTTCTCCTAGCCGTAAAATTCTTTTGCCATTAAATTTTACGTTATTGGGAACAGTTTATGGTGTTCTCGACACTGTTAACTGGAGTTTTTTATTACCTAATTAGCAATTCAAACGAAAACGTAACAAAATTTTCCTTATACACACACATTTTAAATTTCACTTTAATTAGTATTCAATATACTTAATAAATGATGATAGTATATTGAATAAAGCTACTTACGGAATTTATCGCGTTTAATTTAACTTATTGTTGATTCTTTCTGGAATTAAAATAAGTTAAATCGCTATAACGCTAATAAAATGTTTTATTAATGTGTAGTATTCTCGTTAATATTTTATTCAATAGAAACAAATTTAAATAAAACAAATTTTATAAACGTGCAACTGGCGGCCTTATCACTTAGAAGCTCTCCCTACCAGGGAACTACATTGTAGGGGATATAATGACATGTGAGAAAATGTAAGGGTGTAGGCAATATATTAAAAAAAATACTTATTATGACGATATCCATACTTATTTCATACATATGCATGTATGTACGCTTATAAATATATAAATAATAAATACATAATATGTACATATAATATACATCTTTTGATTAGTTGATTTATAACCACGCCGGTTTTGCATTCAAGGGTATTTGGGTGTGCCACAAAGTAAAAGGCGCAGCTCTTATTTTTATCTTTACTTAAGATTTATTGAAAATAAAATATTTTTATGTGAACCTGTGTTTCGGAGGAATCTCTAAATTATTCAAATAATATTAACAGCACAGTTAAAAAATATTTCATGTACCATCCTATCTTTGTAAACGACCGACGTTTATAAACCACTGTGTTGTGGTCTGCTGTTTTACTTTATTAATAATTATTTTACATTAATATATTTTATTCTATAGAGCAAGCATCTACATTTATTTTCAATTAACAATCAAAATGCAGATGCGTTGTCATCCCTGAGGACTAAGATGGAATGCCTCGTTTCCAGTAAAAAGGGTCTTCATTTGTTTCCACTTACCATACAGAAGAATTGAACTTCTATTTTACGCTGAATTCTGTAAGACTGTGGACCAATTCAACTACAAGTAAAATATGATATCAATAATGTTATATATAAATTATATTATAGACCGCGTAGTGACAGTTTAAGAATATCTACTACCCAATTTCGTAAGAGGCAACAGAGGAAAACAAACAAGTAGATGGGCAGTAGCGTCTTTCTAATAACAACTAGAAAATAAAAATAAACATACATATATCACGTCGGTATTCTGTATGGATCAATTGGGGAAGGACCACGCTCGTACAGAATATAAGTAAAACATAATTATACTCGTTCGTACATGTCCTCACAGCTGGGCAAAAAAACCTTTCTCATTTTATAAAGGATTACGACGCTAGTAGTCCATAGCATTGTTCCAATGTGTGTTGACGGACTACACATCACTGAAATATTTTTATTTCTGAGGCCGGTTTCCTTACATACTTTCACTGGCGGACACTTGGTAAATCAGCTTTTAAAATTACTATTGAAAATTTCATTGCTGCGTGTAGGGATCGAAACTGAATTGTTCGCGAACTATAAAATCAAGGCTAATGCTTTACCCATTATTTTATTGTTCATACACGAAATCCGTAGTAACCTGCGGCTCTGAGTATGAACAATAAAGTTAATTCAGTCGAAAATATCCTATTTTAATTGAGACAATGTAAGTTTATTATATGACACACTTCAAAGCCTAAGTCGCGTTATCAAAGTTCCGAAGTAAAAGCAGTATATGTAAAATATCTCGAACTATCACTCAAGTTGGCGCTCCCAGGCTGAATATCTTGCCCAGCGGGAGATCTCTCCTTCCTTCCACGGGCTATAGTGGTGACCAACCGACACGCAACCAACAACCTTCGGAAACTAAAACTTCAAACCTTCGTCATCGTCCTCAGTACCCCATTAATTCGCTTCCGAGCAGATATTGTCTGCAGTCTTCACATTCTGCAAGCCATCTAGCTTTACAAGGTTCATCGCTGGAATAATAATAACTTCCTATTCCTTCAAGCTACTCTCTGCGCTACAGTGTTCGGCACGGCTCTGAGCCTTACTGCTCGCCTCTGCTTCACGGCACTCTCATAGATTACTTGCCTTCTACTCTACTCACCGCTGACTACAAGGCAATTCCCTGGCACTTGCGCATTCTTAGACATCTAGACTGCTATCGACCTCCGGTCTGAGTAAGGGGTGTGGCGGCGCTATCGTCGCGCCACAAGCGACAACAAAACCTAAATCGCGCTATCAAAGTTACGAAGTAAAAGCAGTATATATAGAATAGCTCGAACTACCACTCGGCAAAAAACGGTCGCACTAGCGGTGTCCGCTCGCTGACCGAGCACCCGTCCCCGTACGGGTATTCTCCTCAGTCAGTTCACTCGGGAATTGAAAAGTCAGTCCCGTCCGTCCCGCCTCAGCTAGCGCCGCCTCCGTGCGGTTGTGTTAGCTATCCGCTCACCGTCCCGTAAGGTGGTGCCTCCGTCCGCCAGCGCCGCCGCCCCGTGCGGTGGTGTTAAAATGCCCGCGATCACCATTCCCGTACGGTGAGTACCTTCCCTTCCCGCCTCCGCTAGCGCCGCCGCCCCCGTGCGGTTGCGTTAGCAGACCGTGCTCGCCGTCCCCGTACAGTGAGTGCATTCTCGCTCATGCGACTCCCACACCTTCACTCCAGCACCACCGCCCTTTTGCGGCTGTGTTGGTTGACCCGCGCTTCCATCCTCAGACGGTTTGTGCCCCGCCCCCTTCCTAAGGAGGGTCGTCTCCGATTCGGCGAAGAGGCCATACAGAGAGCCAGTCCCACAGGTGGTGTTTGGTGGGTAGGCACTTCTTCAAAGTGAGTCCAACATAACAGTGGTAGTCCTTGCTTTGGGCGCAAAAAACTACTACTCGGGCGTTGGCCGCTTCCGGGCGAATACCTTGCCCGGCGATATCCCTTTTCTTACCACGGCCACAAGTTTTATTCATATGAAAAAGTTGTGGATACTTGGAGCGCATCGAGAAATATCAGAGAATACGATCTATCGAGGCAATCTTACTTTATATAACTTGAAGTGGTGGCTTTGGATCATTAAAAGCGACTTATCAAAATACTTTCTAGTGAAGAAATATTATATTCTAATCTATTCAACAATTCAACAGACGCACTGAGCTTTTTATCAACTTAAATTATTATAAATTAAAAGTTAAATACGGAAATATAATTAATGTTATATATAAAAGAGAATGTCTAAATTCTTACTTATCATATTATCTTGTAGATACTTGTGTAAATTAAAGAAAATCCAATTAGTAAAAAATATCTTATATAATTTTCTGACTACACGGAACCATGTATAAAAGCTTTGTATAAAATAAAACAAAAAAGGCGTTACGCACTGGCGAGGTTACCAGTCCGTCTTCTCGTAGAGTTTTATTTAATTATTATTATTAGTGTTATGGCTTCACGGACCAACAATATATTTTGGGAGATCAATGGCAAGTGAGGCCTATTTGGCAGAGTTAAAAGTAGAGAGAAAAAAGGAGCCTTTGAGCGTCAGTTGCCGACTGCCACTTACTTCATCAGCATAAATTTGGGTTGTCACTATTCTTTCATTTATTTTTCTACGTGTCCGTATAATAAGGATGTTGATTTATATTAAGGCCTACATCGCGAGTATATCGTTTAAGACTGTTAAGCGATAAAAAGGAAAATTTTAAAAGTCAGTTGATTAAACAAGTTTTATCAGAATTTGTGGTATAAAATATTTACATGGTAGAGCCATGCTGCAGCTATATTACTGGTATAGTTGTAGCATGAATGGGTTGGCTAGACCGGGGAAGGAGCACGCTCTTACAGAATGAAAGAAGAAAAGAAAGTGTAAAATAGCAGCTTAAAGCTGCTGTGTTTCGTATGGTGAGTGTAGAGGTCTGGAGACCCTTTTTAATGGAAACGAGGCATTCCGTCTTAGTCCTAACGGGTAAAAACGCATCAGCATTTAGATTCGTAATCGAGTATAGATGTAGATGTCTATGGGCCATAGCAACCACTTACCATCAGGTGGACTGTGTGCTCGCTTGTCACCCTTATCCTATAAAAAAAATAAAGAGTAGGGATATAAGTTTATTTTAGAGCGGATCATACAGGTGTGCTTTGCGGCTGTTGAATTATATGAAACTGTATAAAAAACGACCCACTTTCTGGGAGCCGTGTGCAGCATTTGAGAGCAGCCGGCCCGCAGTGCTCACGTACTGAGCACATGCCGGGCACCATCTGGTCACCACGACCTTATTAAATTTAATTTAAGAGTGCCTCTACAACATTTATAAAATATTATAATCAAAGTTTGTTTCCAAAGTCGCATATTTCTTAAGATTTATTATATGGTTCTCACTGAAATAATGTCTTCCCGACCGAAATTTGGTACAGAATTATAGTGCATGATTGGGTGCACAATGTGCCAATCCACTTACCAAACTGCAGACCCTTTTTAATGGAAACGATCGATACGATCCTGGTTATCAGGGATGAAAACGCATCTGCAGTTTGATTATTAATCGAGAATATAATTTGATGTCTATTGGTCACAGCATGCACTTACAACAAGTAAAGTGGTCTCGTTTTTTAATAGGAGAGGGAAAACAGCATGCGGCTCACCTGATGGTGGTGACTACCGCCGCCATGAACAACAACAACACCAGGGAACCAGAGAATTGCAGATGCGTTGCCGGCCTTTTAAAAGGAGTAGGCTCTTTTCTTGAAGGTCCCTAAGTCGTATCGGTCCGGAAAATCGCTGATGGTAAACTATTCCATAAGGAAGTTGTGCGAGGAAAACATCTTCTAAATCGCTTAGTGGTGGACCGCCAATTATCCAGATGGTGTGGATGGTATCGGGAGTTCTGCCGCGATGTGCGTTCGTGAAATTTGGCGGCTGAGATTAATCCGAACAATTCCTCAGAGCACTCCCCCGTAAATGCGAAAGAAAATGCAAGATGCAACATCTCTTCGCAGCGCCAATGAATCGAGCTGATCGGAAAGGACTCGGTCGACGATTCGAGCCGCCTGCGCTGGATGCGGTCAAGTGAAAGGAGCTGGCACTGGGAGCCCCAGCCCAGAGATGGGAATAGTATTCCATATGAGGCCGAACGAAGTTGCAGGCGTTGTGCCGGCATGAATACTGTCCGCTCTGCTGAGCACGCAAGCTTTTAGAGGCCAATTGGCCTTCTTCCGTGACCACGAAACTGCACGTCACTCGATATGTCGACGCCGAGATCCGATACTGGCTGAGGCAACAAGGGAGTGCCTTGAAACTGAGGAGATACGACAAAGGGTTCTTTTTGCGGTAAACGCGCAAACTTGTGTCTTCTGACCTTCTGAGAATTAAACTGGACTAGATTTAGTCGCCCCAATCCGAGACTTTGTTCAGCAAAGACTTTTTTTCAAACTTATTCTATAAAAAATATTTAAGGTTTTAGCGCTTGAAGTATAATAAAATTTTAATCTGCTGCATCACAAACAATCTACGCAAGCTTTGAGTATCCGCAGTGATGGATTTTATAAATTTATGTTCTTACTTGTGGCAAGCTCTTTAGGAAATTGTTCCGTACTAAAGTTTGTCTGATATGATTAAACTATGTTTTAATTTTGCACATTTAGTGTATTGCATTTAAAATTTCATATAAAACACTTTACATAATTATCTTTGACAGACTTTACAAGCAGGTCTGACAAAACTATGTATCTTTGCGGAAATAGACGTAAGCTTTAGAATTTTATCGGTTGTTCTTTCATGTTTGAAAATGACTCGGACTTTTAAATTGTCGAACATTTTATTGTAACATTTTAAATTAAATTCATTTAATTTAATTTCGGTCATTCAATCGTGATTGAAGTAGTAAGATTAAGATCAAGAACTTAATTTGTATCGAAATTTGAATATTAAAAGTTATAATGATCTCTAAGAGGTTATATCAAACTTAATTTGAGTTTTTCGTAGTTCACTGAACAATTCGAGGCGAGCCAGCGACTCGTAACTAAAGCTAAGGTAATTATGTGGTTCTTTGACGCGACTAACACGAGACATGTTGAGTTGCGAACTCATTTCGCAGTTTATCTGTAATGGGGTAAAAGGCTTCTACGATTATTCACCTATGCCTTGGAAACGTTGACAGAGTTCAACAACGAGAATTTATATTTATTAATACAGAATAAAAACGACTTTGTCATTGTAGAACTGGCCGGCATAAATGGCGTTTTGGAATATAAAAGCGACAATAACTTCTCCTAACGACTATTTCACTTGCACATATAATAAACCAATCAGTCTGGCGTTTGATAAATGGCGATATCGCAATTAGAAATTGGCAATATCATATCACAGACTGGTGATATGGGGAGCCATTATCAGTATTAAAGTAACGTCTTTCCTCACTAACCACCGTTCAACGTGGTAAGTATTGGAAAAACTTACAAGAAACCCGTACAAAGTCAGCAGTGAATTTAGAAAGGTGTGAAAGAAGATCATCTCATATGAAAAAGATATATAAGAGGAGGCAAACGGGCGTGGTGGGTGTCGATCGCCCATGAACAACTGCAACACCAGGAATTGCAGGTGTGGTACTGCCCTTCAAAAAGAAAGTTTTTCTTGAAGTTTGTAGTAAAGTTTTGCAGCTATAAAGTATATGTGTAGTTGCTAAAGAGTATTTAGTAACTAAACTTAAATATTTCTTAAAATAAAGCGTTACTTTGCGGATATCCAATATTAAAATAACCCTCTTTAGGAGGGCAGGAGGTGCTCTTCAAACTGGATAAGACACATCATTTTATTTTACCTTTGTTACACGGATCGTAGCAAATTAATTTAAAATATTTTTAATTTAATTAGTTTTAAATCTGAAACACATTAGACTCTTATGTATGTAAACTTGACATCAAAACTTGCAACAGAGGAAAAGTCAAAATTAATGTAACAGTTTATATACCCTTTACGGAACATGCTTCATCGTTATCATTACATCCCTTCACAAGTCCACTGCTTAACATAGGCCTCCCCCAAGAATGCCACAAAGCACGATCCGAGCCACCTGCATCCATTGACTTCAGTGATATAAAACAAAATACAGTTTTAATCACAAAGGAATTTGACCTGAACGGTTAGCGTCGTCATGTAATTCATACAGCAAAAGTCTGTTTTCAAGAGTCTTCACAAATATTTGTACCGTGCGGAATTCGAACCGCGGCCCTTAGTTGTACTAACTCATAGTAACTCATTGCTAAGCCACTGTAAGACGGAGCCGTCAAATAAAATAAAATGTTCAAATATAATGTTTAATGAAACTTGCATAGAAAGCTTATGTTATTCGATGGTTGCAGGCGACCCAGGACTATACATTGTTACAGTTTATAAGCAGTATTTGCATAAACATAAGTAATCACTATGTTAAGTTTAGATGAATATCATACATTACATTTAGTAGAATATTACGCAATAATTTTTCATTAATTTTAATTTAATTGAGCTTTGCAAGACGGCGTTGTGACCACGATTAAAAAAGGAATGTGAATAAGGAAGAAACTGCATTAAGACGTTCTGACATTGCGATATTTACTTTTTTTGAATACATTTTCTGCATAAAAATAACCCTACGGACGACCTGATTTGAAACGGTTCACCTTGTTCGTGTATACCACCTTCTCTTTTATAGAATAAGAGTGACAAACGAGCACACAGTTTATCTAATGAAAAGTGGATGCTGTGACCCATAAACATCTACATATATCCTCGATTAAGATTCAAAATGCAGACTTTGTCACCCTGAGGACTAGCGGAATGCCTCTTCAAGCAAAAGGGTATCCAGTTATCTAAAGCTGCTATTTTATGCCGGTTATTTGTGCGAGCGTGGTTGTGCCAACCCATTCGTGTACAATCATAATTTATATTTAATCTGCAGCATGGCCCTACCACGTAAAACAAATTATCTCCTTTCCATACATCATATACAAGCCATTTTATTAATTAAATTAAGTTCGTGAATTGACCTATTATGCCCAAATAGAACAGACCGGTCAAATAGGGCGCCACCTATTTTTGCCTCGAGTTAGTGGATGTAGGTTAATTTGATTAAAAATATAGATGAGACGCTTATTGAACGAACGCGCCGCGACCTCTCCTAATTCCTTCTCTGTACCGCCTTAGTAAATGCCTCTACTCATCACTCCATAGACTTGCACCACTCAAAACCACTATGGATACTAGCTTAAAATTTAATACTTGAGTATAAAAGTAACCTAAAATTCAGTAAAACTCTCGAAAGAATTTTTGCTAATTTTATATGAGAAAGAAATTGTGCAGCACATGTTTTCTAAAGAATATCAGATATGTCAAGCGTTTGTGCTTGAAATTATTTTAATAATACTTTCTTCTTATATACTGTATTGGGTTGGATTGCAGGCTTTTCACTGAACCGATACAATTCCTGACATTTATACTCAAAGTTTAGTTTTCGATTAAGATAACATTATTATACATAAACACTCACGCCTGTCACCCAGAGGGGTAGAGACTACGGACTCCATTTGGCATGATCCTTTCACACTTTCTCTCTCCCATCCATATATCTACGCATACACGCTCGTCGGTTAAAGGTACTCCTAATCTGGCCCTTTCAATGTATCGCCAATTTGGTCGATAAACTTTCGTCTAGGTCGTTCTTCGACGACTCTTCCGTTCACATCTGTATAGAGTCGCCTTGTCACTCTTTCCTCGTTCATTCTTTCTAAATGACCAAACCACCGAAGCATCATTTTTAATCTTGGTCACAACGCCATCTTGCAAACCACACTTTTCTCTTATCACACAAGTTTTCACCCTTTCAGACTGTTCAGATTTAGCCCTAACATACCCTAATAAAATAATAATTGTAAAATAACTCATCGACTATGTAATGAGCCACTGTACTTAAATCAGTTCTACAAAGGAACGGTGTTCGATACTGAACTGATACTGACTGAGGCAACAAGGGAGTGCCTTGAAACTGAGGAGATACAAAAAGGGTTCTTCTTAGCGGTAAACGCGCAAACTTGTGTCTTCTGGGGATTGAACTGGACTAGATTTAGTCGCCCAAATTTATTTTATCGCATCTATCACGGGAGTGCTCTGAGGAATTGTTTGGATTAATTCCAGCCGCTCAATTTTACCATCGTACATCGCGACAGAACTCGAGATACCATCCATCTGGATGATTGGCGGTCCACCACTGTGCGATTTGAAGAAGTTTTCTTACTCGCACAACTTCCTTGTGGAATCGATTACCACTGCTTAAGTTAAGCTGCTATTTTACGCTGGTATTCTGTGAAAGCGTGGTCTTTCCCAGTCGAGCCAACCCATTCGTGCTACACCTATACTACTAATATAGCTGCAGCATGGCTCTACCACGTATGAATTAAAGAAAAGAATATAATTAGCAAGTGGGTATCTTAATAAAGATGCGATGCAATCGTTATGAATAGATGTGAGCGTGACCTTGAATGCGTCTCGTCACCGGTCAGCTAATGCACCGATAAGCGTACAGCTGTAGCAAATGTAAATTAGCAAAGCGGTAATATGCTTCTATAAGAAGAAAAAACTATGCGTAGCAATAAATGGCAAAAAATATTAACCTACGTTAATATTTTATGATTACTACTAGAGGCAGTGAAAATATTTGGTATGTAAAATATGGAAATGAAAGCAAAAGGATGTTTTAGAAAGGAAAAATTAAAACAAACTCACAATGCGTTTTTCCGTATCCACAGGGCACTCTGAACCGACGTTTAACGTTGAAGCGACGTTATTATTAAGGAGTTAGGCCGATGTCGTTCTCAATGACTTCGAAGATATTCAATCCTTATTGCTTATGGTGTCATTTTAGGCGACTTCATTAGCCATTGAAGATGACACGGCGATTTTGAACCGGCGTGTCCAAAGGTCTAACGTTGTACAGGGGCTGACCCCGCTTGTAATCCGTCTGCGCGTTGAAGTCCGAACAGTGGGAGTAGAGAACCGGAGACCCTTTTACTGGAAATGGCATTCCATCAGTCCTCAGGGTGACGATGATACGAGAGATGTAGATGTCTGTGGGCCTTAGCATCCAAGTATCATAAGGTGGACTATGTGCACGTTTTTACACTTATTCTGTAGAAAATAAATGATTGTAGTAACTAATTATTCACCAACATACATATAACGCAACAACGTCCTACATTTTACTTTATTATCAGCCAAACACTGCAGACACCAAATGATTTGATTGTACGATAATGTGGCCGTAGCATAACTTTTATACACTTAGTATATTAATCCAGACAAAGAAGAAATCAGTTTATTTAAAAGAAATACAAGATTAAAATCAGTGTTAAAATAAAATAAAACGAATCCGTAGCATTTTTATTTCGAAACAACTGAGAAAACTTAACATCAAAATTGAATTCAGTTTAATTCTCTTTGATTTAATAAAATGCAAAGAAATCCGGACGATTGCTGAATGATAACAATGTAATATTAGAAAATGATTTTCGTAAGAGCGAAGGATGTTTGGTGGCGATAGCTGTGCGTGGGTGGCATTGGGTGGAAAAATTGTTTAACGTTACGAAATATTCAATCAAAATGTATCAGAAATTTCTAGAAGTACCCGCAATCAATTTAAGATCTCAAATTTTTCTTAGTCAGGTAACACCGTATCAACGTATCAAGCCTATGCTATACAGAACGCGGACCTCGAACTCAAAAGGTCGTAGGTTTGAATCTGCCATCTGACTGTCGAAAATTATGCTTACCAGGAGTGGTTAAAGGTAATATAAGTAATTTTAATAGTGCAAGTATTTTTAAAGAAGAAAATATCGTTTTGTGACAGATTTTAATTATTTAAAACACCGAGATGTTATATTATATTAAGAGTTTGAAGGGATAACGGAATCTTCAATCAAAATGTATCAGAAATTTCTAGAAGTAGCTGAATCAATTTAACCCTAGCTATCTAGGGTTAAATTGATAACCATTTCGTGTATAATAAAGATAACCATACTGATTCGACGTGCGATCAACAAGTGGGCATATTTTGGATTATATATATATATATATATATATATATATATATATATATATATATATATATATATATATACTAGGTTTATAAATATTATTATATATCTTAGTATATTTAATTGTGTTTTGAGTAAATGAAAAACATTGGGAAGAATTCAATCAATTGGAAGATTCATAGAATCTCTTCGTCAGTCTTATAATCTTATATGTAATCTTTTGAAAGTCAACTTTTGTAATCTATATAATATACAAAATCTAAGTTAATATACATTTTTATTATTTTGGTCTCAAAGCACTTAGAACAGGCGCTGGACTTGCGCTGTCCACAAATAAGAGATTATTGCAGCTGTCGCACATTGTCTTGTTATCCTTCTAATTTTCTTTTGGACAAAAGGCAATTTTTTCTCTTTCTTAGCCAGGTACACCTTCTTGTTGTGTGGAAGGGTTGTTTTGTCTTTTGGTAATAAACCACTGTTTTCTTTTATATTTGTCGGCAAAGTTACCATATGCTGCCTTGCTCCATCCATGAGGCAGTTAAGTTATTGCTGAGTTTTTCATAAAACCTCTCATGAAAATCCATGATCGGAGATACATCTAAAGGATGGCACCGTCGATATCTGTCGAGCATGTCGCCATCCTGGTGAGTCACTTAGGCATGTTGTCTCTGGTTGTTCGGCGCTTTTAACTCTGAGTACTACTTGCACAGGCACTAGTAGCCAGGATTCTAGAACAGCAACTCGCTCTGAAATACGGTCTCGTGGATCGAAAACTGCCTTATTATAAGAACTTGCCGGAAACCGTGCTCTAAAATGAACGCGCCAGGCTCTGTGGGACCGGGCCATCATCGCAGACAGGACTATTCTTGCGAGTAAGCCTGATATTGTGCTGATGGACCGGGTACAGTTAGGACATTTTAGTCGACATTACCATTCCATATGACGAGAACTTCGTGAAAGCCGAAGCAGATAAGAAAACGAAATATATGGACCTGTCTCACGAGGTGACCGACATGGGTGTGCCTACCAACCGAAATTATTCCTGTATTCATCTCTGCGAACGAGTTAATCCTCAGCCTTTCGGGTCATCTGAGGAGACTGGGACTCCGTGACGGACCGCTCCGGGCTCAACGAACTCGAGATACCATCCATACCATCTGGATGATTGGCGGTCCACCACTGTGTGATTTAAAGAAGTTTTTACCGCACAACTTCCTTGTGGAATCGATTACCACTGCTTAAGTTAAGCTGCTATTTTACGCTGGTATTCTGTGAAAGCGTGGTCTTTCCCGGTCGAGCCAACCCATTCGTGCTACACCTATACTACTAATATAGCTGCAGCATGGCTCTACCACGTATGAATATATTATGAAAATTATATTGTAAATATCCGGTCATGATGACCCAGTGTCATGACCCATCAATGACATTATTTTCTCGTCGATTGCGCCGGGTTATGAGCGTTTTAAGTAATATTTTCAAGATAATTACATTTCTTTAATTATTTCTTAAAATAATATTTCGAACACCGTTCCTTTGCAGAACTGATTTAAGTACAGTGTGGCTCATTATATAGTCGATGGGTTATTTACAATTATTATTTTATTAGGAGTATGTTAGGGCTAAATCTGAACAGTCTGACAGGGTGAAAAATTGTGTGATAAGAGAAAAGTGTGATTTACAACAAAGATGTTGTGACCAGGATTAAAAATGAATGCTTCGGTGGTTTGGTCATTTAGAAAGAATGAACGAGCAAAGAGTGACAAGGCAAATGTATACAGATGTGAGCGGCAGAATCGGAGGGACGCCCAGACGAAGGTTTATTGACCAAATTGGCGATATATTGAAAATGGGCAGATTAGGAGCACTTAACCGACGAGCATGTATGCATAGTAGATATATGGATGTAAAAGTGGCGATAGTGGTGTGCATGATCGTGCCAAATGGAATCCGTAGTCTCTGCCTACCCCTGGTTGACAGGCGTGAGTGTTTTTTATTATTTTGGGTATTTATAGTATTCTCATCTGGTTGGTTGAATAAATATATTAAAGGAAATAATAAATAAACATAAATATATATTTAATATACCAACATAAATAAATAATATAAATAAATAAAATCCCAACCAGATGGAATCCTCGGCAGGGGAGACCAAACGATCGAGGGTCGAGAAAGATACCGGCGGACGATGCGGGCTGTATAGAGGAGCACCGCCTTCTGCATTTGAGCCTGGAGCGGTCCGTCACGGAGTCCCAGTCTCCTCAGATGACCCGAAAGGCTGACCGGGATTAACTCGTTCGCAGAGATGAATACAGGAATAATTTCGGTTGGTAGGCCACCCACATGTCGGTCACCTCGTGAGACAGGTCCATATTTTGTTTTCTTATCTGCTTGGCTTTCACGAAGTTCTCGTCATATGGAATGGTAATGTCGACTAAAATGTCTAACTGTACCGGTCCATCAGCACAATATCAGGCTTACTCGCAAGAATAGTCCTGTCTGCGATGATGGCTCGGTCCCAGAGCCTGGCGCGTTCATTTTAGAGCACGGTTTCCGGCAAGTTCTTATAATAAGGCAGTTTTCGATCCACGAGACCGTATTTCAGAGCGAGTTGCTGTTCTAGAATCCTGGCTACTAGTGCCTGTGCAAGTAGTACTCAGAGTTAGAAAGCCGAACAACCAGAGACAACATGCCCAAGTGACTCACCAGGATGGCGACATGCTCGACAGATATCGACGGTGCCATCCTTTAGATGTATCTCCGATCATGGATTTTCATGAGAGGTTTTATGAAAAACTCAGCATAACTTAACTGCCTCATGGATGGAGGCAAGGCAGCATATGGTAACTTTGCCGACAAATATAAAAGAAAACATTTGTGGTTTATTACCAAAAGACAAAACAACCCTTCCACACAACAAGAAGGTGTACCTGAGCTAAGAAAGAGAAAAATTGTGCCTTTTGTCCAAGAAAAATTAGAAGGATAACAAAGACAATGTGCGACAGCTGCAATAATCTCATTTGTGGACAGCAAGTCCAGCGCCTGTTCTAAGTGCTTTGAGACCAAAATAAATAAAAATGTATATTAACTTAGATTTTGTATATTATATAGATTACAAAAGTTGACTTTCAAAAGATTACATATAAGATTATAAGACTGACGAAGAGATTCCTATGAATCTTCCAATTGATTGAATTCTTCCCCAATGTTTTTCATTTACTCAAAACACAATTAAATATACTAAGATATATAATAATATTTATAAACCTAGTATATATATATATATATATATATATATATATATATATATAATCCAAAATATGCCCACTTGTTGATCGCACGTCGAATCGAAGTATGGTTATCTTTATTATACATTAGAGGAAAGAATTTAACCTTAGATAGCTGGGGTTAAATTGATTTCGGGTACTTCTAGAAATTTCTGATACATTTTGATTGAAGATTCCGTTATCCTTCAAACTCTTAATATAATATAACATCTCGGTGTTTTAAATAATTAAAATCTGTCACAAAACGATATTTTCTTCTTTTAAAATACTTGCAATGCTATTAAAATTACTTATATTACCTTTAACCACTCCTGGTAAGCTTATAATTTTCGACAGCAGTCAGATGGCAGATTCAAACCTACGACCTTTTGAGTTCGAGGTCCGCGTTCTGTATAGGCATAGGCTTGATACGTTGATACGGTGTTACCTGACTAAGAAAGAATTTGAGATCTTAAATTGATTGCGGGTACTTCTAGAAATTTCTGATACATTTTGATTGAATATTTCGTAACGTTAAACAATTTTTCCACCCAATGCCACCCACGCACAGCTATCGCCACCAAACATCCTTCGCTCTACGAAAATCATTTTCATAATATTACATTGTTATCATTCAGCAATCGTCCGGATTTCTTTGCATTTTATTAAATCAAAGAGAATTCAGAAACTGAATTCAATTTTGATGTTAAGTTTTCTCGAGTTGTTTCGAAATAAAAATGCTTACGGATTCGTTTTATTTTTATTTTAACACTGATTTTAATCTTGTTCTTTTAAATAAACTGATTTCTTTTTTGTCTGGATTAATATACTAGTGTATAAAAGTTATGCTACGGCCACATTATCGTACAATCAAATCATTTGGTGTCTGCAGTGTTTGGCTGATAATAGTAAAATGTAGGACGTTGTTGCGTTATATGTTATGTTGGTGAATAATTAGTTACTACAATCATTTATTTTCTACAGAATAAGTGTAAAAACGTGCATAGTCCACCTTATGATACTTGGATGCTAAGGCCCACAGACATCTACATCTCTCGTCATCGTCACTCCTGAGGACTAAGATGGAATGCCATTTCAGTAAAAGGGTCTCCGGTTCTCTACTCCCACTGTTCGGACTTCAACGCGCAGACGGATTACAAGGGGGGTCAGTGCCTGTACAACGTTGACCTTTGGACACGCCGGTTCAAAATCGCCGTGTCATCGCTTCAATGGCTAATTTGAAGTCGCCTTCAAAATGACACCATAAGCAATAAGGATTGAATATCTTCGAAGTCATTGAGAACGACATCGGCCTAGCTCCTTAAATAATAACGTCGCTTCAACGTTAAACGTCGGTTCAGAGTGCCCTGTGGATACGGAAAAAGACGCATTGTGAGTTTGTTTTAATTTTTTCCTTTCTAAAAATATCCTTTTTGCTTTCATTTCCATATTTTACATACCAAATATTTTCACTGCCTCTAGTAGTAATCATAAAAATATTAACACGTAGGTTAATATTTTTTCGCCATTTTATTGCTACGCATAGTTTTTTTCTTATTAGAAGATATACCGCTTTGCTAATTTACATTTGCTACAGCTGTACGCTTATCGGTGCATTAGCTGACCGGTGACCGAGACGCATTCAAGGTCAGGCTCACATCTATTCATAACGATTGCATCGCACATCTTTATTAAGATACCCACTTGCTAATTATATTCTTTTTATTTTCTTATTCTTTATTTCATTTTTAACTTAATATGGCTGATTAAGAAATTTTAAGAATTTTAATATCAAGCACAGTGCCTTAAAGGCTAAAGTTAAAAAAAATTGTAACTATCTCAGCGTGCTTGCGAGTTGCGAATTAATTTCAGACCTACAACGGATTGAGTTGGAAGGTCGCTTAAGTAAATTTGATGCTTTATATGATCAATTTGATGATTTGCAGATGGAAATTGAGGTGGTTTCAGACAAGCCAAACGAAGCGTACGAGGAACTTTCTAAGTTTGAAGAGCGTTATCACTTGTTAATGGCTCAGGCGCGTAACAATTTAGTGCGCAATGGCGCAGTGGCTGACGGCAGGTCGGTTGCGGGTTCGAGAAAACAAACAGGTGAATCGTTACATCAAAGTTTTATTCGCTTACCTAAAATTAATTTGCCTCGCTTTAATGGTGGTTATCAATGCTGGATTGAGTATAGAGATACTTTTTGGTCATTAATTCATAGTAGTAATTCTATCAATGACAAAATTTCACTACCTACGTGCATCGTTAACCGGGAACGCGTCTGAAATAATTAAAAATAGATTAGATTCATCGCCCGGGTCTATGCCCTTAAGTTTTATAGGTTCCTTTATGAGTTCGAGATTTCTCTGGATACTGGGCTGTTTTAATAAACATATGGCAGACCCTGAATTGGCAAGCAAAGACAGTGGGATATCCGTAACGGATGAATCAAGCAGGACATGTGGTAACAACCTTTTAGTAGTTTTTAGATTTATTTCATAAATATCGATTTTGCTTGTTGGAGAGAGAATTTTCAAGTTATGGGTCTTGGATGGCTGGGCACTTGCTTGGGGCTGGTTACCCGTGTGGTCCTTGGATTGTCGGACACTTGCTTGGGGCTGGTTACCCATGTGGTCCTTATATTGTCGGACGCTTGTTTGGGGCTGGTTACACGTGTGGTTCTTGGATTGTCGGACACTTGTTTGGGGCTGGTTACCCGTGTGGTCCTTGGATTATCGGACACTTGTTTGGGGCTGGTAACCCGTGTGGTCCTTGGATTGTTAGACACTTGTTTGGGGCTGGTTACCCGTGTGGTCCTTGGATATGAGGAAAGAATGGTTGCCGGCGATCTAGTAACGAGCGAAGATAGATGGCGCTGTTGCCACGGTTAATATCGACTCCGTAGTTGTAAATTAATTAATAATGTGTAAATCCCATTTAAGTGCATGAATCCATTTGATAAGAAGAACTGTGTTAGACTAAGTTCAATCAGTGTTATTAATAAAAGTAACAAGAAGCCATTAAGTTATATTGGATTAATTGTGATGAACTTAATTCTTCGGTGAATTATCTATTTACGGTGTCATTCTATAAACAGAAATTGAGTTTTATATTATTACGCATACAGGACCGAAATACATGCTCATCAAGCTTGGTGAGTGAAAATTAGACAATATATTCAGTAAATATCATTAATCGTGGACGTTACTTTTAAACTTGACAATATACGATACAAACAAGATCAGCTGACGTTCAAGTATCATCTACTTGTTACTAGATGTCATCACCTCCATACATGAGGTCATGGCATATAACTCCATCTACGAATGTTATTGAGAACCACATGAGATCGATTTCAGATGTCTAAATAGCAACATTGTAATAGTTCCACAATTCAACCACTACGAACAAAATTTGAAAACATTTGCTTTATTATACATAGCTCAGTAACGCCATCTACAAAAATATTAACCAATTAACTAGAAAAATAAAATATAATAACAGCATGTCTTCTTCTGAGTACAAAATCTGCTAACGGCAGCCATAAGATGTCAGCACCAGTATGTTGTTTTAAATGCAAAAGTATGTTGACATAAAAATACACTTTTATGTTCAGGATGCGAAAAAGATATGAGTTTGACTGTGCTGGCTATTCCGAGAAACTTTACCATTTAAGGAACCAAGAGGCGAAAACAAAATGGAAATGTAAACTTTGCATTAAAATTATAATAAAAATATTTGACATTATCTAATGAAACTTCCAACGTTACTACGCGAAAAAAGAAGTCACTCCAAAAGATTTGTCACCTCTACAAAGTATTACTGAGGTTTTACAATCTACACTCAAAATACATCTTCCTCTCAGACTTTGGACTCACACATACTCATTGAGAACGAGTTATCCGATGAATCCTATTCCTCGCTAAGCTTATTATCAAGAAGTGTAGACGGTACTATAACCAAAACAATAACAATCCAAGAGTTAAAAGAAACAATATCTAAACTTACTCTTGAACTCAGTAGTACACAAAATGAATTAGAAAACACAATACTAGAAAATAATGCTCTCAACAGACAATTAATAAATTAACTTCAGAAATAAAATATTACGGTCAGTTACACACCATTAGAAGATAATAAGGTTTGAAACAGTGCGAAAAAAGACAGAAAACTTCCACGCGGTGTCACAACGGGAATTCCATGCCTTCAACACCAAAGGGAATATCAAACGACGGTAGTAATATTGCTATATGTATTCTACAATAAAAAATTACTGACTTGCAGCAGCAATTGGAAAAAGCAAACAAGGACATCTAAACTCACTAACCAAATTTGTATTCTGACACAAAAACTACAGACACAAAAACCATTAAACTCTTCTAATTTTAAGAATACATTTATAAATTTCGATAGAAAACAAATATGCCAACCTAAAAATAGAATAATTATTTGTGGCACTCAGCAATGCGCAGGTCTGGCATCTTCGATTCTACATTCAAGAGAAACAACAAAATATGAAAATACAAAGTTTTTGCGGAAACCAATCCTAACGCATTTAGCACGGAGATAACTAAGACATGCCTAAATATGACGCTATCAAGAAATGATAAATTGGTTTTATGTATGGGTGAAAATGATAACAACGTAAAAGATATATTATTTCACTTAAAAAAATATTAGAAAAATTTAAAACCAATATAATCGTATTAAATGTTTTAAAAATTATAATGTTAATGTTAATCGATTAAATAAAATTATCAAAATATATGTAATGAATATACAAACTGTCATTTTGTGAATTGTAATTACTGTACAAAATTGACATTTGTAAAAATCAATTACCTTATTGACTGTAGTGACTACGAAAATGAATACTTAAATATTTGTGAACTTAAGAAAATAATAGGGGTAATAAACCAAGCAAAGATAGTTCAGACGTTAAATCTAACCACTACAAAGAGGCACAATCTTATTTTATTTTAAACGCAGTAACAATTTAGTGACACAAAGCATTACAAACTCTATTTCGCCTGTCATAAAGATACTATCACCAAAAAGGGTACTATACCCTATTATTTTCCCACAGTAAAAAGGTAATTTTTTCGAAACAATGGCATCACTGAACTTTAAAACCTTCATCAAAATATCGTGTATTTTGTCAAAGAAAGATATTTTAGAGCTAACGCTAAAAGAGTTGCAAGAGGTACATAATGATCCTGACGTTATATGTCTCTCCGAAACATTTTAAAGAAAGGTTACGATAATAATTAAAACTTAGTGACTATGAAATAGTAACGTATTATTGTAAGGACAAACAAAGAGGCGGAACTTGCATTTTAGTTCGAAAGGACTTACTATGCAAGAGTTGTCATTTGTAAAAGTTCAGGCAGTACAAAACATATTTGAAGTATGCGGTATCGAAATACAGCAAATAAATTAATAATAATATGTCTATATAGAACACCGCAATCAGATCCTAGCCTTTTTTAAAAAATTAGATAATTTACTCTATAGCTTAATCACAAAGTATAATACTAAGAAGCGCATGGTTGTAGCAGGAGACATAAACATAAATACATTAAAAAGGAAAATTCACTGGTGAGTTACAAGAATTGTGTCACAATTACAATTTAAAATCCATATAAACGTTCCTACGTGAAAATTATCTTGTATAGACCACATAGTGAGTAACATCCAAACGCCACTGCAACTATATTACCACTTTATCTCTCGGATCATCACACAGCACAAATGTTAACCTTTCCTGTAAAAATAAGTTAATATCGACACCATCTTATAACATCTTTAAGAGAGATTATAACATGGACCATATTCAAAAATTTAAAGAATGTCTACAAAACTTATGGTATGAAATTTATATGGAAACTGATTAAATAAGGCTTTTAACGTTTTCACGAATTGATATGTCTTTTTACAATCTATGTTTTCCAAAAATAAAACTAAAATTAAACAGTAGTCACGCAAGGAAAAATAAATGGATAAGTCAAGGATTAAAAAGTTCTCGAACTAAACGGGTCCTTCGATACACATACTATAAGCAAAAAGTACGCGTAATAAAATGACCTACATAAACTATTCAAATATTTTAAAGAAATGTATTTATAAATCCAAACAAATTGATAATATTAAATATATAAATAATAGTAATAAAATGCAAGGCAGCATGAAGAATTATTAAAAATGAAGTTCATAATCTGAAAGTTAGGATAATATAGACCATTAAAATTGGAAATAACTTATTATCAAATCCCATAGAAATAGCTACTGCTTTTAATGATTATTTTAGATACGGCCACAAATCACACCTCAACAAAAAAATTTAATGTAAAATTCGATTTAAGTAGAAATTCAAAAGTGAATTGATGTACCTAAAACCTATGACAGAAAGTGAAGTAAAATGGAAATATTATCATTAAACAATACAAACTCAGAGGATATGACAATTAACACGAAAATTTTAAAATCATGCTGATAATGTATCCAAAATTTTGACTTATCTTATTAATTTATCATTCTCATCAGCCAAATTCAGAAGCACTAAAGTTGTCAATAATAAAACCTTTATTTAAAAAAGGAAGAAAGGATGATATTCAAAATTATCGTCCAATCACCTTAATACCTATTCTGGCCAAAGTTTTGAAAATGTAAGTATAAAAGAATAGTTGATTACTGTGATAAATACCAGATAATTAAAAGCGAACGATACGGGTTTCAAAACACAAATCGACCTCACTTGCCATGTTTTCATTAGTAAAACAATACTTAGTTACATAAACAATAGACAATTGACAAACAGGATTATTCTTTGACCTCTCAAAGGCCTTTGATTTCGTTTCACATGACATATTATTGCAAAATTAGAGACAGCTGGGATCAGAGAACTAGTACTTCAGTGGTTATCGTCATATTTAAATGGCAGACAACAATGTGTTATCATTGATAAAATAGATAAAACAATAACTTGACATCTTATTCATCTGGATATAAATATAATAATTTCGGCGTTCCGCAAGAAAGTATATTAGGACCGATTATTTTCTATTATATATTAATGACATTGTTGACATTACGAATCATAAATGTATTCTGTACGCTGATGACATTTCAATTATTGTGACATGTAATAAATAATAATACAATTAGAAATCATGAAGATGACATTAATAATAAAATTGACACACTAATAGAATGGCTTGACATAAATAATTTGAAAATTAATCTAGATAAATCCCATTATATACAATTTAATAAATTATCAATTCCAATCATAATATGAAATTTAATATACCAAAACTAAAAGAAGCTACATGTACAAAATTTCTGGGAATAACGTTAGATGAAGATATAAACTGGAAAGAACAAATAGATAATGTATGCAGTAGAATCAATAAATTGTATATGCCAATAAAATAATTTGTAATTTATATATATTAAACACAAAAAAAATTACAATATGTATTAAAACGGCAATTGCAACTTACCACGCATACGTAGAGTCTATTTACGCTATGGACTTATAATATGGGGTAATGGTACTGACCGAAATAGCATCTGTTGCCCAAAAAGTGTATTCGTGCATATGTGGGATATCGCCAGAGGAATCCTGTAAACCGCTATTTAAAAGACTTGGTATATTACCCTCCGTCACTATACATTTATGAAGTTGGCTTGTTTGTTTTAAAAATAAGTCATTATTTGTTAAAGCAAGTGATATATCCTCGAAACCGACGTGACCCAGACAAACTTGTCCTAGATGTTATTCTAGGCTCGTTAAATATAAAAAAGCTGCCTAAAATGTGTGTTATATAATAAAATACCTAAAGAATTTAAACTATTAAGCGAAAGACTATATAAGAAACATTTGTATGAATGGTTAAAAATTGAATGCTTTTATGACTTAAAAGAATTTTTTGAGATTAATTTTCAATTTAAATAATTATTAATATTGTCTAAACATTTTAAAATTATAATTTGCATGCTATTATTAGCGAAACACGACTGCACTATATATTGTAACATCTTTTTATACCGTAGTTCTTGCAAATAAAGATTTATGATTTATGATTTATGACACCGTGGCGAGACTCTTGATCGTTTAAAGTTTGATTGTCGCTGTGTGAAGGATGGAATTCTTCTTGAATTCTTCATCATTGGGCTGCTCTATAAATTAACCCGTGGTTGTGGCCTATGGAATTGAGAGGGTGATGGAATATTTTGATTCTTAATTGATTGTTGGAATATTCTCGTTTTACAAGCCATTAGGTCGTATCCCCGTATTATCGACAAAAAGCGTTAGTGGAGCTCTGTTGGTTAGGATTTGGGTACTGTGAAAATTTTTGAAAAGTAGACGGCTTAGAATTAAAAGTTTTACGAAGTTTTGCCTAGGTTTGTTTTCGTATTTTGCTTCTGGCTGTGTCATTTTGTATAGGCTTTGTTGAATACGTTCCTCCGAGATAGCTAAGTTTATGGCTTCATTAAGGGTCTTTGGAGACCTACACTAACAATGTTCGAAATGCGAGGGTGCCCCATGAAAATGATGGAGCAAGATCCTCCATGGCCGCAACTCCACCTGGTAATTCTTTTGCTTTAGTATCATAGGATATTTCTGTTAATAGTAGTGAAAGACAGGTTTCATGGAGTGCGAATTGGCTGACATTATCATGTGGACCTTGTTTGCTCTCTTGTAGTTCGGTGAGGATGTGAGTACAGTATTTAAATTCACCAATTTGTGTTTTTAAGAAATCTTTGAGCTGTTCCCAGTCTTTAAACTCTTTTATGGAGCAAGCAATTTCCGCTTTACCGTGGAGTTGGCTAATGATGTACTTAAATAAAATTTGTTTTTGAGATTCTGTGGCTAATTCATAAGCATTATTACAATTAATAATAAAATAATTTACAGTATCCCTACTATCGTCATACAGTTTAATTTAAACAAGGTGTTTAAATCCATCTGTCATTGCAGTAGTTGCAATACTGGCCTTAGTAACTCTTGGTGGCTGGGGTGGATTTCAGGGCGTCGCTAATACCCGGCTCTGTGAATTCGAGGTTAAACTAGCCTCCTCTCCTTTCCCACTTTTGGCATAATAAAATATATCAATCAATACAGAACACACAACAATATAAAATAATTACAATAAAGAACAAGCAATCATATAAAATATTTTAATAGCACCTGCTCAGCGTAAAATAATTACAAGTTGTAGTATAAATGATTCGATGATGAACTGATTACCTGCGTCGAAATTGGTTGTCATCATATTATATAATATGCTAATTTCATTAACTAAACATTAATTTTTATTAACATATAATATACAATATTTTATTATATACAATATTTAAAACTATAAAAAACGATATCTCAATTGTGCATGCCAGCAAAGAAAATATACACTACGTGAAAAGAAACGACACTTAGCGTAGTGTAAAATCGCTTGCGGCTATGTGTGGGGTGTCTGGGTGTGGGCCTCGAGGCGCGCGGGCGTGGAACGGGCCGTCGCCAACTGTCTTGAGCCGAGGGCTGGTAGTTCGCGCACCGCGTCTCATCTCTAATCTCACGCACCGCACCCCAGCACAGACTGTGCCTTATAAAAATAATCATGCCGGCTTTGTTGTTGTTTATGGTTGTGGCAATAACCAAAACAGAATAAAATATAGCTCTTTTTTTGACGAATTTTGCAATTGTAAATAATAATAAAGTTATAAAAGTAATCGAAAAGAAAATATATAAGGTAAGTAATTTTTAAAGGGTAGTAGGTAATACTGATTGTTGCGTACTGAAATAATAAGTGTTGGTTAATTATTTAAGATTACCATTAATTGTCGTACATATTTTGTTTTGTCGGAAGTTTTAATATTCCCCATCTGTAAATATTCATAAAAGTTGATTTAAAATTGAACATATCTTTCACTACCTAAATACATAAGTTTACATTATATAACATATACCTACTATGTATCTTCTTTGGCATGTCTATAATATTCCATTTCGGTTCGGTATCAACCCTAGCGTTACACTCGGCTCAAGTCACCGGCGCTTGAAATCTCACGTACAGAGAGTGTCACCGCTGTGCTCTAAGCGCATTAAAAAATCACGTATAACATGATTATACGTAATTTCATTAAAATGGTTTAAATACACACAAGTTTTCACTAATAAACCTATTATTATACTCTCCAATTTTCCAATAATGTTATGACAACCTTCAATTTAAAAAGTTTGGAATATCCAAAACTACACGAATCATAATGCTCATATGATAATCATATCATTTAGGTCACTCCATAAAGTCCAAGACGCTTTACACAATATACTTAAATATATACAGCCTACTTACTGTTAGTACGTAGTACTATTATTTATTTTGTGCTTTTAAAATATTGTAATAAAATCTCTGATTATTATAATAATCAAGTATGTATGAATTTGTTTTTCGAATATTTTGTATTTGTACAGCGAACTCACGACGGCGGCTGACGAAAATGAGTGAGGAGATAATCTATTAATAAAATAAATTATAACAAGTCTGCTAAAACACCGAAAAATTTTGATTTCTACGCCGAAAAATTAATTATAACTAAACAAAGAAAATTAAAACCATTTACATTCCATGGCTTTCACATTATAGATGAAGAGATTAAATAATAGATTGAGTTAAACAATTGATATTTTCAAAAGTTATCGTGTTTACCACTATGTGCGGACTTGATATATCACGATATAAGCCGCTAAAACCAATTTTTATGTAAAATAGCAATTAACAAATCGATTTAAAAAATATTACTAAGTTCAACAATCATTTATCTTTCTGACAATTTGCTTTTATATCATTTATATGTTCAATATGATTGTTAGATACGATTTTATGCGACAAAACGTCGGAATCTTGATTTTAAGCGTTAGTAGATCATACCTACGCGCTTTGCGCTTAAGCATGCAATAATCACAATAATTAAAATATTAATAAACTTTAAAACATTCAAATTCAATTGAACAAAAAAAATGAGAAGCTGGTTTATAAAGTCAGCTGCAAACACGATAAGCGGAACCGACGATATTTATTTTGTGACAATGGATGCCAGGTTAATTCTTCAGGTGATTTTCTTCTGTATGTATGTAGATGGAAGGGAAATGATTGCGGTTCAGGATGCAATCGCGGATCTTCCTGGTGAGTATATGTGAACTCCTTTCCAGGAATAAATTGGGTCTCCGTAATGGGATGGACGTCCAGGTTGTAGGATGAGTATAGCACTTGCACTATATTGACACAGAATAAGATTTAGTTTTATAAGATTTTAGGATACGGAGCGAGTCTGCTGAGCGGTTCCACTTCACTTGACACTGGGGATTTCCGTATCCCACTTCTGCCACCAAAATGTTATACGGAGATGGGCTGATTGATTTTTAAGAAAAACATTATTTAAAACACTAATATTTAATTATAGTATAAATGGATTACATATTACAAATTGATTAGAATTTAACTTAGGTCCGTAGACAACCAAGCAGGTTCGAAGATGGAAGCAGACTGCTGTGGCCAAACTGCTCCACTGCGATACTCACTGAACCTTAAGGCTTAGCTAGCATTATAAAGGTGCAGTACTATACTAACAAATACAGGGTATAACAGTTCGCAAGCGCTGATTGGCTCTGCAGTCGCATTCGTGCAATTCAATTCGTGCGCGTCCTCCACGTTTCTTTCAGCGCTAGACTTACGTGCCGGTACTTGTATTAAGCGCATCGAGTATTTCTTTGCGTGAATTGGTGATGTTGATTAAAATTTATTCAGCCTGGAGGCCCAAAAATAATGGATAAAATGGATTATCCCGGCCTGGATGAGGAACCTAAGGATTGTGTGATGCGATGATTTTACATAGATTATGGACTGTTTTTATTTCGCGATACTGCAAATGTCCCTAAATTTGGGCTACAGAATGGCATGTGCACTCGCCTGGACCTCCGCGAGCTGCCTCGTGTCTCCTTGAGCTGTGTTGCCCGTTGGTTGGATGACGGCTATCTTTCCAAATAACTTTCATTGATTTTCACGAAATATTGCGTTATTGCAAATGTCTATACGATTTCTGTTTGTACAGTTCAATATCTATTACCCCACGGAGCGAGATGAATGAGATATAGCGGTGCGATCCGTTTCGTAACTTGCGAGCTTCTGTAAAAGCGGTAGATAGGAAAACCGGCAATGGACATTGCAGTACTTTATTGGATAACAATTACGAATGTCATAAACTTTAGGCGGTAGTAGCAAATGGCGCATATCAGATGTTATCAATAAAAATATTAGAGCCATAAAAACATTGAACGTGCCTACAGAGAACTGGGATACGCTTATAGTTTACATGATGTCCGATAAATTAGATGTTGTTACCAATAGAAACTGGGAAAAGTATCGCAATAGTTTATTAACATCACCCACCTTAGAAAATTTTCCACATTTATAAGTAACACTGATTTATTAGAAACAATAGAGCATAAGCAAAAATCAAGTACGCAAAGTATAGAATCTAAACCTAGTAGTTATGTTGTAGCAATTAACAAAAGCGATAATGTAAATCATTTAAAAAATGTAAAAACTACAACTAAGAAAATTACAATAAATGCCCATTATGTTCTAAGATCATCTTTTATATACTTGCGAAGTTTTCTTGTGAAGCTTGCCGATGGAAACAAGAGTTGCAAAGTAAAAGAATTTAAAGTTTGTTTTAACTGTTTGCGTCGCGGACATTTAACTAAAGGATGCAGGTTATCGTGCTGTAAATATTGTAAATATAGACATATACGCTTACACATAGATGAGTCTAAGTCTACTTTTCAAGATTCAAAGCCTAGTATTTCAGGTAGTCAGTTCACCAATTTTATCCCGCGTTAAAATCTTTTCGATGTCCAGTTTCCAGGGATGAGTTGTCCTTTACATAAGCGCCTAAAGTATAATTTAACACCTTCGGTCTCTCAAAAATCGTTAGAGACTGTGGCCGTTGACGGGAGATAGCCGTTGTGATCGGGAAGAAAGATAACATTGTTAAAAGTTTGGTAGTAAAGAAATTCGGGCTGTGCCTGCATCTTCCCATAACAATCCTGAGTTCCCTATTTATAAGTCACTAAAGCAGAGAATAAAGGACAATAACCTTATTGTTACTAAAGCCGACAAAGGCAATACTGTTGTCATTATGTAGAATAGCGGTACAGCCAAAGGTTAACAATGTTATTCAAGGAGACGACTTTGAGTTATTGGAATCTGACCCAACCAAAACGTTTACTTCGGATGTTAAAGTATGTATACAACAGTCATCATATGTTTTCCCGATCACAACTTGTCTCGGAGCAATCTTGTTCCAATGAATCTTCAAGCACCCATTTTATATGGGTTACCAAATACATAAAGAACATGTTTCTATTCGTCCAGTTGTCTCATATAGGTGCACCAGCTTTTTTCTTGCTAAAAATTAAACCTCCTTCGGGAGAAATCTGGTTCCAACCAACTTACAGCCTTAAAAATAGTTAAGATCTCGTTTCAAAATTAAAGATATTCATATTCCTCCTAAATCCATGTTGTTATCTTTTAGACGTCGATAGTCATTTGACAAATGTCCCATCCACTGACTGTTTGCGTATACTCGCAGATCTCTCTTTAGTAAACGTCGTCTACATCCCGGGAAACAAATGATTTTCTTAACTTAACCTCTCTGTATGAAACAAAACTATTTCCGGTTTAATAACCGTTTCTATTTACAAAAGAAGGTTAGCTATGGGGTCCCTCTAAGTCTTCTTATTGACATTTTCATGGATAATTTGAAAAACAACATATAGTTTTCAATCAAAATATCTTGTACTATTATAGATATGTAGACGACATAATTATATGCTGGACAGGCACAAGTAGACAACTGGATGTTTTCCTTAATAAAATAAATAAGTCCACGATAAAATTAAATTTAAGCTTGAATTGGAACAAGATTGTTCCTTAATTTCCTCGACTTAACAATAACAAGAAAAGAGTCGTTGCATGTTTTCCAAATTTGCAGCCAACTCATACCGACACGGTTATCCCCGCGTCATTGTGTCATCCTTGGCAACATAAATTAGCCACTTTTTATTGTTATATCAATCGTTTGTTTACTGTCCCATTAAGTAAAGAAAATTATTTAAACTTCGTAATTTATCAAATTGCGGTCTCTAATGGTTTTCAAAAATCTCATTAACAATTTAATTAAAAGAAAAAAGCATGCCGTTCGCAATTCTCTGTGCGGTTCAACCTCAAAGTGATCGTCGATATGTGAGCAGTTTGACCTGCTTAGAGCTCCATATCTGAAAAAATAGCTAATACTCTTCGACAGGCGGCGTTTACGTTGCGTTCAAAACAAACAATTCTCTTAGAAATATCTGTAATTATAAAGATAAGTTCGATATTCGTCGAAGTTGGGTGTTTATATACTTGTTTTGACGAATGCCACGCCGTTTACGTGGGTCAGACTAGTCGCAACTTCGAGACACGTTACAAAAGCATATAATGCGCAGGAATTGCAATCCCGATAAATCCCATTTCGCTAAACATCTCTTGGACTCTGGACACAACCTAACCAACGACCACTCCTTTAAAGTCTTATACTCGTAATAAAGGGCTGCGACTGTGTGTGCTGGAACAGTTGAGATATTAAAAATAAAAATAGTAATGTTGCACTGCTGAATGAAATGTTTTAACTCACCTCTTTTAAACATCTTTAAATCTGCTCTCTATTATTGGACAGCCTCGCAATATGGTCGTTCTTCACCTTCACGGTGATCAGCGATTGGTTGCGTGGTTGGATGGTATGAGCGGGCGTTTTGCAGCGGTTTGTTATCAATTTAATAGTAGGCGGCTGCGTACGTCAGGTGGTGATTGGTCGCATGTTTTATCGCGCTGACGCGGTCGCTCGCTACTTAAGTGGGGAGCGGTTGCGTCGGCGAGTCTTATAAATAGCAGCTGTTTTGGCTCGCCGCTCACTTGGCGGTCAGCCACCGTAGAGTCTACTACACCTGAAGATGCCTCGTGTGAGGCAAAACACGTGTCGTATTATCATCGGTAGTGTGTCTTTCCAGTTTAGTGGTAGTGGGAGTAGTGGTGACGGGATAGTGCACAAAATTAAGGGAGGCAGGAGGTGCTCTTCAAACTAGGTAAGACACATCATTTTATTTTATTAAGCGGATGTTGGCAAAGTAAATATTTACAACTTTAATATAATGGATTTCCGCAAAGTAACGCCTGATTTTATTAATTATTTAAGATCAGTATAATAAATTATAATTTGACATTATTTAATTTGTATGACAATATTTTAAATTTGATTGCACGTGTTATTAAAATATTATATTTTGACTTTATATAACTTCAGATATTTAGTACGACAACAATTAGCGCTATGGACTCTTACTCAACTATTGACAATTTTTTCTTCTTATATTTTTGATTTAAACACCATTATTTAATAAGTAATGCGTAGCCTAATATTGTATTTACACCTCATAATGTAATAATACAGTGCACATATTCTAATTTTCTGCAACAATTTTATACCTGTATTATGCAAATACATGAATTTGATTTGATTTGAAGCTATGGAGCAGTTATAGATGTGAAACATAATACTCTATCATTATGGCTCAATGAATCTAAGCAAATAAGGTGATTGATGATTGATGAATCTAAGCAATAATTTACAATTAATAGACTCGTGTAGTAATTTATTATCGTTACCTGCCAGATCAGAATCCATTCATTACATTAATACTAGTTTAACAGAAGAATGTATTGTATGTACGAAAAAGAAATATGCGAGGGCGTGTTTATTGATATAGTACGTTAGTAAGTCAATTAATGGTAAAATACCATTCCGAATTTTGACAAAAGACGTAACTTTGTTCGAAATAAAACTTTGATTAAATTAAGAAAATGCATCAAGAGTTAAATCATTATTGTCAAAGTTAAATAATTTAAAATAAAAGGAAAAAATAATATTGAAAGGGGACAAATTATAAAACACTGATGTTTATCAACACATAATTGATAAAATGAATGAATGAATGAATGAATATACTTTATGTACACCACAAACAAATATACAAATGACATAACAAAAAGCAGATTATATGTACAATTTGGCGGCCTTATCGCTACATAGCGATCTTTTCGAGCAACAAGGTGTAAAGTAATAAAGCAATGAATACTAGGTAGGTGGGGCAATATAAATATACAAAATATAATATCAATACATGTGATATATAGACAATAAATGCAATAAAATAACATATAAATAACTAATACATGCAATCATATATTACTAATACCGTAATAAAGATAAAGTAAAGCATATAATATAAACATATATATACAATATATAATAAACAAACTTACATTTCTACCAAAATATAAATAAATTACAAAATTACACATTCCTCAAATAATAATATAAACTGATAAATACAATAAATACATAATTTATCCTAAAGGTGTCCGAACGATTGAGACAAGTAATGCTCTTTAAGTAGTCGCTTAAATATTACAACAGATTGTGCTTCACGTATATGCAAAGGTAGGCATTCCAGAGCTTAGAGACAGTAAAGATGTATTAAAAATGATGTTTTGTGAGTTGGTACCCTTAAAATTAATTTTCTAGAAGCGTAGAGGTTCCCCGAAGTCCAACAAAATCAAACTTCTCCTTTAGATAGGGAGTAGGAGAAGGGTGAAATAATACACAGTACAGAATAAAAGAATATGCATGGTCCGGCGAAGTTGGATAGGTAACCACTTGAGACGTGAGCGAATTTGGAAATATGGTCAAATTGCGCAATCCAAATATGAACCGATACTAGTATTTTGAAGTCACTCAAGCTTATTTAGCAGGTCTTCAGTTATGTTTACATTGCTTACGTCAACATAGTCGAGAATCGGAAGGAGAAGAGACTGTGCGATCATAATGTTTGTAGGAATGGGAAGAAATGATTGAAGGCGACGCAGTGAACAAAAGCGACAAAGGTTTTCTTACTTACCTCATTCAGTTGGCGTATCCAATTTAAGGAATTATCAATATAAATGCCAAGATTTTTGACATTGTCAAAGTAAGGATTACAACTCCATCGAATACGATAGGTGGTACGGAGACATTCAATTCTTGAAATAAAGCTCTGGCTATTTAGATTTGCATCAAGATTACTATAACGTTAGTTTAAACCCAGACAATCGCAAGTACACTTTTATTCTGACAGTTTCAGATGACTAGGATGCCTATAGGCTTCAAGACTAACCTAGTTCATTTTCTTGCATGTTGGCTATGGCGATGACAGGGTTAACTTACGAAAATGCCTAGTTTATCAAGATGACTTCGTTTGTTTCAGTCAGGATTTTCCCAGTCATATAAAAATACAATCAATTCCGAAAGGTTACTTAAAGTAAATCTTAAGCTAAATGCTCAAAGTGTATTTTCTTACAGAAGGAACTATTTTATTTGGGTCATATTGTATCAACAGTGGGTGTCATACCTGATTCTGATAAAATAGAGGTTGTTAAAATTACCCAGTTCCTACTTAAGTCGACGAGGTCAAACAATTCGTTGCCTTGGTTAACTATTACAGGATTTTTTCGTACGCGGTAGAGCCATGCTGCAGCCATATTAGTAGTATAGTTGTAGCACGAATGGGTCGGCCCGACAGAAGGACCACGCTCTCAGAATACCAGCGTAAAATAACAGCTTAATGCTTCTGTGTTTCATATGGTGAGTGTAGAGAACCGGAGGCCCTTTACTGGAAACAAGGCATTCCATCTTAGCCCTCACGGGTGACAACGCATCTGCATTTTGATTCGTAGTCGAGGATAGATGTAAATGTCAGGCTACTAACCATCAGGTGGACTGTGTGCTCGTTTGTCACCCTAATTCTGTAAAAAATATTTCTAATTTTGCTACAAAAGCACATGCATTGGGACGAGGAATGTCAAAAAACGTTTGAATTATTTAAAGCAGATATATATCTCATCCTCGACGTTGACCTCTAAATGTAATTGATGGTACTTCTTATTTAAATAATATAAATTATGATGTAAAATTAGTGAAGTGAATAAACAAATATTTATTATTATTATTATTATTTTGGGGTATTTATATTCTCATCTGGTTTGGCTGAATAAATATATTAAAGGAAATAAATAAACATAAATATATATTTTAACATACTAACATAAATAATTTCCTCACCATGAGTCATGAATTAAGAGAATGGCCCTGAGTTCGGCGCCTTTAATGGGGCAGGGGTGCGAAGAATCTCCGAGGAAAACTGGCGACGAGGTTCGCCACCCGTCACGTTCGTCTCCGAGGGGCGAAAGTGGATTGCGGAAGCCCGTCTGGCTACGCTGAATGTGTATGCGGAGCAATGAATGATAAGATGGATGAATGCGATATGATGTATGATAGAGGAATAGATGTGTATGTGTAAATGAGACGAAACGGAAGGAAAGGATGCCACTACACATGGCATGTATACGCGTACTGGTCTGGGGTAAACGAGACCGAGCATGCCAGGAGTCGGTATCATCCTTTCAGAAAGAATGGGTCGGTGTGTGAAAGAGTATGAATGTATGGCCTGAGACTGCTATGGATACGAATGAAAGTGGGCTTAAAGAAGTTGTTTGATCTAGGGGTCTACGCCCCAGACATGTCTAAGCCCACTTATATCCGAGAGCAGTTTTGGGAGATGGTAAGAGATGGTGCTAATGAAATGCAAGGTAATGAAAATATTGTTATATTAGGAGATTTTAATGGAAGGGTTGGCGTGAAGAGGCTTGGTTATGAAAGGATATTGGGAACGTTTGGTGATGAAAGTATAAATGAGAATGGTGAAAGCCTCCTCACCGTATGTGTGAAAAGAATCTTTTGTGACGAACACTTTCTTTCATCATAAGAAGATTCACATGTATACATGGGAAGGGTGATGATAGAAGCATGATAGATTTCATAATTGTGGATGAAAGAATGAGGAGCGCAGTTGTAGATACAAGGGTTTACCGGGGTCCAACGTAGGAACGGATCATTACTTGGTCTTATGCCGAATTAATGGTCTATTCAGACGTTGGTGGCATCGGACATCTGTGTCTACTGCGTTACAGCGTATAAAAACAGAGGTTACAAGATGAAGGTGCAAAGAAGTACAAATGTAGACTGAGAAAAATATAAGTGGTATGGATGAATTGTGTATGAATGGAGACTTGGAGACTGTGTGGTATAATATCAAGAAAGGTTTGGTGGATGCAGCTAGAAGTATGTGGTGTAAGTAAGAGAACGAATGAAAAGAAAAATAACACTTTATGGTGAGATGATGAGGTACGGATGGAAGTAGAAGCAAAGAAGAGCATGGCTAGATTTACTAGCAACCAAGGCTAGTTATTCTAGCGGTATGAATGATGATAATATGAAAAAAAGGCGCAGTATTAGACATCTAAATAAAGAGTAAAAGTAGTTGAAAGGAAAAAGAAAAAGAACAGGAGAATGATAGAAGAATATCGGATAACTTTCAGGCAAATATTAAAATGTTCTGGAAACTCATAAGAACTACCAGGGACATTCAAAACCTAGAATGAATGCTATTCGAGACCAGAATGGCCGTATTCTGAATGACTAAGTGTCGAGTTTAAGGAGATGGAAGAATACTTTGAAAGCGTGTTTATGGTGATGAGACGTTTGAATTAAATGAAATAGAAATTCGAAAGAAGAGGAGATGAGAGATAAGTATAGATTAAATAATGAAAGCAATGAAAATTATGAAAGCAGGTAAGGCAGCCGGATATGATAGAGTATCACCGAAATGCTAAGGGCTGGAGAGGACGTGGTGGCAGACCTGCTGTACACTGTTTAATTTGTGTTGGGAACTTAAGCGGGTACCGGGAGACTGGTGCAAAGCCGTGATAGTCCCACTATATAAAGGAAAAGGATCTAGCAGGACTGTAAAACTACCGTGTATCAGTCTTCTTAGCATTGTGGGAAAACTGTACTAAATACTAATGAAAGAGTTATGAAAGATACTGATGGAAAAATTTGGGATGAGCAAGCAGGATTTAGAAAGGTGGGATGTACGGATCAGGTCTTTTCCATGCGCATGATCTGGAGAAGTTTTAGCCAAAACCAAAAGTTTTGTGCGTTCGTGGACTTGGAAAGGCTTATGATAGAGTGGACAGGGATGTATTAAGCAAACACTGAACTTATTTGGGTTGAGTGCTGGGTTGATACTGGCATTGAAGTCTCTGTATAGGGACTCCAGTGCTTGTGTCAGGATCAACAGGGCCTACTCTGACTGATTTGGCATCCATAAAGGGTCAGACAGGGCTGTGTGGCTTCCCGTGGCTGTTCAACCTATTTATGGACAGTTGTTTGGAAAATCTGAAAGTTGAAGAATGCGGGTTAAGAATGGGTGAGTTAACCGTCAAATGCCTTTTGTACGCCGATGATCAAGTCATACTCGCGTCGTCGGCAGCCGAGTTACAAATGATGGTTACATTAATGAACATTTCATTAAAAGAAAGGGGAATGAAAGTGAACAAAGTAAGACGAAAGTTATGGTCTTTGAAAGAGAGAATGTAAAACAATATGTGAAATAAGAATAGAAGAATTGGTCGAGCAAGTAGATGAGTTTGTGTATTTGGGATGTGTATTTAGCAGGGATGGTAGGTATGATAAGGATATAGAACTACAGTGAACAGGAAATAAAGTAAATGGGGCTCTACACTATGTTGTGAAAAGTCAGAATGTGTCCAAAAGGCACGTATGGCAATTCACACTGCTGTGTTAGTCCCTACTTTGTCAGTAGTGAAAGTTGGGTGTGGCAAAGAAGCACGAGTAGAATAAGTGCTGTAGAAATGCGGTCATTAAGGAGTATGTTAGGTTGAATCTGAATGACAGAGTGAAATTGTGTGATAAGAGAAGTGTGGTTTGCAAGATGATTTTGTGACCAGGATTAAAAAGGAATGCTTCGGTGGTTTGATCATCTAGAAAGAATGAATGAGGAAAGAGTGACAAAATTTATTGTGAGGTGAACAGCAGAAGTCGGGAAGGGACGCCCTAGACGAGGTTTATCGACCAAATTGGCGATATACTGAAAATGGGCCAAATTAAGAGTACCCTTAACCGACGAGCTTGTATGCGTATAGTATAGGTATATGGATGTGGAGGAGGCGAGAGTGTGTGTCAGGATCGTGCCAAATGGAAGTCCATAATCTCTACCTACCCGCTGGGTGACAGGCGTGAGTGTTTATGTATGTAACATAAATAAATAAATAATACATAAATAAATAAAATCCCAACCCGATGGAAGCCCTCGGCGAGGGGCTCAAACAGCCGAGGTTGGGGAAAAGGAAACCAGCGGACGATGCGGGCGGTATCGAGGAGCACCGCCTTCTGCATTTGAGCGGAGCGGTCCGTCACGGAGTCCCAGTCGCCTCAGATGACCCGAGGCTGACCGGGATTAACCTGTTCGCAGAGACGACTACAGGAATAATTTCGGTCAGCAGACCCCCCATGTCGGTCACCTCGTGAGCCAGGTCCAGATATTTTGTTTTCTTATCTGCTTCGGCTTTCAGGGTTTTCGTCATATGGAACGTTAATGTCAAAAACCTGACAAAAGACTGTTGAGCACTTTTGTCAAGCGTGCATATAACACATCGCAAACTGACTGTTTCATATCCGCCTCATCGATACCTATGTTCTGCGACATACCCAGGTATCGGTATGTTTCAGCCTGGGGAAAGGGTCTTATGTTGATGGGCATAGATAAGTCTTTGCCCTCAGAGTTAACAACCCTACCCTTTCGACATGGAGGACCGCACACTTATCCGTTCCAGCTCCATTCTAATAGAATTACTAAAATCACAAGTGATGTTTAGCAATTCCACAAGATGTGAGCGACTGAGGCGAATAACTGGAGATCATCCATATAGAAAAGGTGGGTCACTTGTACCTCCTTTCCGAAGCTGAAATCCTCCCAGAATCCTCCAGTAAGGTACTGAGAGGGTTTAGAGAGGCAGAACCAGATTGGACTCAGACAATCGCCCTGGAAGATACCCTTCTTATCCTTATGTGGTTCTCCGCAGCCATCATCCGCTCGCGTAGATGACAAAGGATCGTACTACTGCCCTCCACACTGCCCGAGGAAGTCTCTAACTGTACAGTCAAACTTGACAGCTCGAGGACCTCTTCAGCCATGTATGAGGCACCGAGTCGAATGCCTTTTGTAGTCTATCCAGGCGGCGGAGAGGTTCCGACGGTTGCGTTTAACCACCTTGCTAATGACCGCGTCAATGAGTAGTGGTTCCTTGGTTCCACGACCACCGCCCCGACATCCATTTTGAGCGCGCGACATCACCTGATTTGCATTCAGGTGACGAGTGATTCTCGCTCAAAATCTTGAAAAAAAAGTCTTGTATGGTAGGTAGACACGTTATGGGGCGGTATTTGCTCGGGTCTGTGGAATTCCGGTCTTTAGGAACCAAATGAGTGATCCCAGTAGTGAAGAGGCTCAGGGTGACTTTTGGTCGAGCCTCTTGAGAACTGTCAGGCGAGCACAGCGTGACACACCACGAACCTTCAGCCAGTAGTGATGCAGTCCGTCGAGTCCCGGAATTTTTCAGTTCGGGGCCCTACGGACTACCTCAGCTACGTCATCCGGCGTTATGATGACGGGGTCCATGGGCGTAACACTCGCACTGACTCGCCACAACTTCCGTCCAGGGCCCTCGCTGTGGTTTACGGGCTCTGACCACAGGCCGAGCCAGAATGCGATAGTGTCGGCCTGATTCGGTGCTGAGCCGTTCCACGTACCATCGGCCGTTCAGATTCATAGACCTCTTCTGATCACTCTGGAAGACGATTCTGGTTGAACCGTTTCGACCTCTCGGTATATCGCCGAATCTGCTTCCCCAAGCGCGATTCTCTGCTTCAGGTCGTCTATGCGCTCCGTCGGTTTTGCGTTATATCCGGCTGGGACAAACTGATATTTGTCCCAGCAAACGCCATTCTGACGGTGCGCACAGATCGGTCTATTATTACCGACCTGAGCTTGTCAGTCTGCCGATGAGGGCTCTTGCCTTTGCGATACGGTCCACAATTCTTTCTCAGGCTGGGATGGCGCTACTTTGTCTAGTAGCGCGTCCAGCCGTAAGGTGGTGCCAATAATACGGCAAACTTGGCACTGGCGTGCGGCGCCAAAAATTGCGTCCGTCTCGCAAAGGTCCCGGCTGGCTTCAAATAGGTCACCAGCATTGGGTTGAGAGCCCTCACGACAGCCCGATTCCGCTGTAAGGGTATGCGGGAGTCGCGGTCGATTTTCGAGAGGCGTACTGCGCGTTTCCAAAATAGCTTCCAATATGCTCCTCATTTGCTCTAGCTTGTGGGAGACTATTTCATCATCGTCTGAATTAACCACAACTGGAATATCCACGGCGGTATCCACGTGCGCAGGTTGCTCTGCAATCAGTGGCACCGCATTTTAATATTATTAATGGATATTTATAAAGTATTCTCATTTGGTTGGGCTGAATAAATATATAAAAGAAATATAGTAAATAAAATACATAAATATATATGTATATATATTAAATATACTAACACAAATAATACATAAATAAATAAAAACCCAACCAAATGGAAGCTTCGGCAGAGACCAAACAGCCTGGGGTTGGGGAAATGGAAAGACACCGGCGGACGATGCGGGCGGTGTCGAGAACACACGCCTTCTGCATTTGAGCACGGGCGGTCCGTCACGGAGTCCCAGTCGCCTCAGATGACCGGAGGCTGACCGGGATTAGCCGTTCATGAAAAAGACCACAGGAATAATTTCGGTCGGCACACACCCATGTCGGTCACCTCGCGAGCCAGATCTAGATATTTTGTCAGCTTATCTGTTTCGGCTTTCACGAGTTTCTCGTCATGGAATGGTAATATCGACCAAAATATCCTTGACTGTGCCCGTCCATCAGCAAAATATCAGGCTTATTCGCAGAATAGTCCTGTCTGTGATGATGGCCCGTCCCAATGAAACCTAGCGCGGTCATTTTCGAGCACGGCTTCCGCAAGTACTATAATATGGCATTTTCCTATCCACGAGACCGTATTCAGGCGAGCTCCTGGTGTAGAATCCTGGCTACTAGGTTGTGTCTGTGCAAATACTCAGTGTTAGAAAGCGCCGAACAACCGGAGATGACATGCCTAAGTGACTCGCCGGGATGGCGACAAGCTCGACAGATGTCGACGGCGCCATCCTGGGATGTATCTCCGATAATTGTTGGTCTTAATAACCTGATCCTGTATCGCACAGACAAAACCCTCAGTTTCCCAAAGGTCACCGAAACGTAGCCAGTGGAGGGCGCCTGTGTCTACGAAAGGCTCATGTAGAGCCTTGTAGAACCTCCCGTGGAGCTCCTTCTCCTTCCATACGGTTTCCCGGTCGGAAATGCACTGTACTGCTGGGTCTTGCCATTGCTCGTTGGCTAAGGATAGAGGAGTAAGCCCTTTATCACACGAAATGACGTCCCTGTAGAATGGATCATCCGATCTCGCCTGAAAGTAATTACGGAGGCTGCACACTTCGCGATTATGCGTGGTGAGAGCGCTCAAAAGCCGCGCCCACCATGTTTCGCGGCAAGTACAGCCTCATTACTGACGATCTCGGGTGATGCATTCTGTGACGTCATCTAACAGTGCGGACTTTTCTATCCAGGCGTTCAGTTCGGTCTGGTCCACCTGAGCATGCCGAAGGTATATGAGACAGGCATGACCAACCGTTATATGCGTGTGTCTTATTCACACCCGACAAAAGACTGTTGAGCACTTTTGTCAAGCGTGCATAAAACATCGCAAACTGACTGTTCATATCCGCCTCATCGATACCTATGTTCTGTGACATACCCAGGTATCGGTATGTTTCAACCTCGGAAAGGGTCCTTATGTTGATGGGCATAGATAAGTCTATGCTCTCAGAGTTAGCAACCCTACCCCTTTCGACATGGAGGACCGCACACTTATCCGTCCCAGCTCCATTCCAATAGAATTGCTAAAATCACAAGTGATGTTTAGCAATTCCTGAATGTGAGCGACTGGAGGCGAATAATTAGTATTAGTATTATTATTATTATTACATTATCACATATATTGTCACAAAATTATAATATTATAAATATAAATACAATCTATATAAATAATATTATTATTTCGGCTATTATCCACCGCGGCGAGGAATCTAAGCCATCATCGGTGAAGTTAGGTATCAAAGATAGGAACCTTCTTACTATTCGAGCTGTATTTAATAAGGCCGATTTTGAATTAATCCCTTCAGCCACTTGCCCAAACCTAACTTGTACAGATAATCGTCCATATTTTTACCGATAAGCCCATTGACTGATACAACTATTGGTACAATAATAGTAGAATCAACGTCACATAGCGACAATCTCATGAGCTAAGTCGATATATTTTATTTTTATCATTCTCTGCTTTCACGAGATTCTCGTCATGAGGAACACTGATATCTATTATTATTGCCTTGCGTGTAGTTCGGTCAACCACCACAATGTCAGGTTTATTTGCCACTATAAACCTGTCTGTGATAACTGACCGATCCCAGTACAACGTGACACTTCTATTTTCAAGGACTGGCTTTGGTTCATACTTATAATATGGAACGTCCTGTTGAGTAAAACCAAATTTAATGGCGAGCTGCTGGTGTATTATTCTAGCTACTTGGTTATGTCTGCAAATACTCACCATTCGATAGTTGTGAACAACCGAAATAACATGTCTGAGGACTCTCCAGGGCGGTGACATGCGCGACATACGTCAACCGTGCCGTCCTCAAAATGTACTTCCGATAGTTGTTCGTTTTAATTACTTCGTCTTGTATTGCACAGATAAAACCTTCAGTTTCTGCAAGGTCACCAAACTGTAACCAATGTACTGATGCAACCATGTCTACATAAGGATTAGTCAATGTTTTAAAAATCGACCATGCAGTTGCTTGTCATTCAAACCTTTTGCGTTCATCTATAGTCATAGTATGAGGCCTCTCTGTGATCCTTTGCCGACATATTCAGCGGGTTAATGATTTGTCATTAATCACCGTCACTATGAATGCGTGATGTGTCTTTTTTTAATAAAATAGTCTCTGAGGTTGTATACTTCACGGTTGTGTGGTTTTAATGTTTAATAAACCCGTCCACCATCTTTTCTTGGAAGATACAACCTCATGACAGATGATCATGGGTGGTGCATTCTGTGCGTAGTCATTAATGTACGGACTCGTCTATCCAAGGCATCCAATTCCGTTTGAGACCATCTTGTAACACCAAAAGTATAAAGGAGGCTAGGTATTACCCAGGAGTTATATGCTCTAATTTTGTTTCCGCCGGATAAATGACTTTTGATAACTTTTTTAAATCTTGACATAAATTTTGCTTTTGAATTTTCTTTAATATTTTTGTCATTAATTCCTAGCGCTTCCGCCATGCCCAAGTATTTATAGGTTTCTGTTTCAGAAAGAGAACTAAAATGTAAATCATTTGTAATTTCAAAATTATTGGAATTTTAATTTTGCCTCTATTTACATTAATGACAGCACATTTATCTATTCCAAATTTCATTCTAATATCATTGTTGAAACTATGTGTTAATTTCAACAATAATGAATCACTCTCTTTTGATGTGAAAAGCTTGAGATCATCCATGTAAAGTAGATGTGAGATGGGTGAGTTTTCTTTCCGAAACCGAAACCCTAATCCGGATTCCTCAATAGCAGTGCTTAAAGTTTAGGGCTAAACAAAACCAAGTTGGGCTTAAACTATCGCCCTGGAATAAACCCCGCTTAATATTTATAGAGTCTATCGAACTACTTTGCCACTCACCTGGTAGGTTTAGGACAGTGTTCCACTGACCCATTAATTTACTTAGAAACTTACAAATTTTGTCATCTATTTATATATTTCCAAAACTCTCTTTAGCCATGAATGTGGAACAGAGTCATATGCCTTTTGTAATCCACCCAAGCGGCAGACATATTTTGCGATTACGAAAGACTTGTCGGCAAATAGCTGTGTCAATGAGAAGAAGTTCTTTACAACCACGTGACCCTTTCCGACATCCGTTCTGTGCAGTTAAAAATGTTATTATTTTCAAATGTTTATAGATCTTGTTATTTAAAATTGCAGTTATTAATTTGTATACAGTTGAAAGGCATGTTATAGGTCGGTAATTTTAGGTTCCGTGGTGTTTCCATTTTATATAGTAAGTGGGTAATACCAGTTGTAAGTAGTCTCAGGATCACAGCACTCTATGGCTTCTTGAATCTGTGCAGCAAACTGCTAAAATTATTATTATTATTATTATTTATCGTAATACAGTTCCCTGATTTTCAGAATGTAATCAATTTATTCTACAAACAGATGCGTCAGGATAAGGCGTAGGCGCAGTTTTGTGTAATAGCGACGGAAGACCGCTATGATTAACGAGGCTATGCTAGTCTTAATAAGGCACAAAGAGGTACCCGACGATTGAAGGAATTACTTGCAATCGTGTGGGCCGTAAAACATTTTCGGCCATACTTCTATGGAAGGACATTCAAAGTTCAGACTGATCAAAAGCCACTTATTTATCTATTCGGAATGCGAGATCCATCTAGCCGTTTAATTAAATTTAGACTAGCTTTAGACATTAGAGAATATGATTTTGTACTTAAATATTTGAAGGGCAAAATAATTCTGCTGATGCACTTTCTCGTTTCATATAACTGGAAGACTTAAAAGAGATGAATCAATCTGTGACGAATGTAATGACGCACGGCCAGGTAGCTAGGCAACAACGTCATGCTATTATTTCTGAAAACGATGGCCTGATCAGCCAAAAGTTATAATATACAGCAAACCGAAATATTTCACGGAATTACGTTTCATAAGCGCTTATGAATTAAATCGATATCGTAACTTGAAGAGATAGCAAATGAGAAGGATGCTGAGTTATCTTCAATAACTATTTTTATTAATTTAGCTTCTCAATCGCAACTATCGCCAGGCGAATTTGTGAGAGCTGAATTTATTCTGTGGAAAATTAATAAAAGAAGTATACTACATAATGACCGAAAAGATAACATACTCGTATTGTGGAAAAATTAGTTAAAGAAGTTAAGAATGTAAGTAATTAGTCCGGACCACGTATATGTATTTTAAGGGATACAAAAATAATAAGTAATAAATATAATCACTGAGTTTGTAAAAAAGGTGTGACTAATGTCAAAAACAAAACATTCGTCACACTATAAAAACCTATGACTATTAGTTCTACGGCAAATTCAGCGTTTGAGAAAAAATATACTATTTATATAGTAGGGCCGTTAGATTAGTTTAGTTTAGTTTAGTTTACGACGGGTTTTCCGCAACTCCACGTCAAAGCGCGTATTTTGCGTGTGGGCAGGAATAATGTAATTATTCGAGCCGATATCTCCCGAAGAAGTTCAACAGTCCTTTGATGTTGCGTGCAACTTCGGGAGTGATCCTGACGTGCCGAGATGTTTAGCCCTGTATGTAGCGACATCCGGACATTTCAACAACACGTGGGTTGCCGTTTCTTCCTCCCCATACATGCCCTGCACAGGGACTATCTGTAACACCTATGGTAAATAAATGTTTGTTAAAGGTGCCGTGTCCTGTGATAGCGCATGTTACTATCCTGATCTGCAGCGGCTTTCAGTCTCATTAGAACTTTGGTCAAGCGACTGTTTATTTCTGGCAGAGCTTCTAGCTTGTCTGCAGTCTATTAATTTTTCCAAAGCTGAGCGTGTTGATTAGTGAAGTTTCTACGTACCAGTGAACGAACGTTACCAAAGGGCTTGGTATGATTAGTTCCGGCGCTATAGTGGCCAAAGCCGATCCTTTTCTGGCCAGTTCGTCTGCTGCATCGTTGCCTCTGGATGCACTGTCCCTTTATCCATTGCAGTCACATTTTGTTTGTACATACCTCATTTAATCGTTGATGGCATTCATATATTAATCCCGAGTTCACCACATTGCAACTCAGAGGTTGTAGCACCGCCCTACTGTCGGTCAGTATTCTGATGGAAGTCATTAACCTTCCTAGCATCTATTGCTGGCCGCTTGAATGATACCCATACATTCCGCCTGAAAGACTGTGTTGTAGGTACCCAGCGGTGTGCATATGTGGACATTGAGGGTCTTCAGAAAATTCCAGATCCTATTCATTTGTTTTAGAACCATCGGTGAAAATTCTAAGCTCTTTAGGGCTTAATTCTAGCTGGGATCAGGGCTGGCTGATTTCATTTAATTGTATCTTGTACTTCTTATCGAATACAAATTGTTTAGGGATTTTATCGTACTTGGCTTGTAAGATAGGTATTTTAGAGTGAATTCTATCAATTATGCCTGTGTATGAGGACATTATTCTTACTGCAAAGATTTAAGTTTTGAGTCTGATAGCAGCTTCTGTCGCTTCTGGTTGTATATGTAGATGAAGCGGGTTAGCTCCAGCATCGCTTCTAAGGCTGCTGTTGGCGTAGTACTTATGCAGCCTGTAGCATGCATATGCCAGTCTCTGTCTCTAGCGCTGAAGCTATATAGTGGTGGCTTCATTGTCTTGGTCCACCATACCAGAGCGCCGTGTGTGATCATGGGCCAAATACAGTTTTGTACAGCCACAGTATGATTTTTGACGTCAGACCCATCTTTTGCCAATCATGTTTCTGCATTGCCAGAATGTTATACTAGCTTTGTGGATTTTGTTTTCTATGTGTTATTCCAATTAAGTTTGCTGTCCAGGTAAGAACTAAATATTTTACCTCGGAGGATAGCTGGGTTTTGTGCTGAAAGACTTGGGAGATGATAGTTATTCAGCATTCATTTTGTGTGAACATTACTAGAACCGTTTTATTTGGATTGACGGCTAAGTCGTATTCCTGCACCATCTCTCCACTATAAGAGAGCCGCTTGTGTCAGGTCACACCATGCTTGCTGTCTTTCCAGAGACCAGTATTGTCAGGTCATCAGCAAATCTACTATGTAGAAGTGATTGGCATTTAATTTGCTGATGAGTTCATTAATGACCATATTCCACAGGAGAGGTGAAGAACCCCACCTGCGGGCATCCTTTCCTAATCTGGATTGTTTGAGATTCACCAGAAATCTTTATTGTTCGTGTACTGAGCATGTTTTCTATCCAGTCAATCAGTGCCGGTTCAACTTTATGTCTACTGAGTGCACCTTTTATGCTGGAGAAGTTCGTTCTGTCAAAGCATCTTCTATATCTATGAAGGAACCTAGACATATTTCTGTTTTGGATGGCCTCTTCAATCTTTGTTACTACCTGATGAAGTGCCGATTCTGTCAATTTACCTAGACTGTAGGCGTGTTGCTTTTCGTGTAGTGGTATGTTCATTAGCGCCGACCCCATAATTCCCTTTCACATCCTCTCCATTGTCTTTGGGAGAAAGGACGTGAGGCTAATGGGTCTGTATGATTTAGAGTCTGTGTAGTCGCTCTTACCTGGTTTGGGTATGAATGTGACTTTCACTTCCTCCATCCCCTAGAACATTTTAAGAGCCAGACAGGCTCTCATTATGGCAGCAAGTCTGACTATTGGGCTTTACCCCCACTGTAGGAGTGCTGGGCCCGTCAGGTCCTGCCGCTTATTATAGGAGGAAACTGTGAATAGCCAATGGATTTTTTCCATTGTTACCACTCTCTGTGCTAAATTCCAGTCTTCTGCTGTTGGTGTCAGTATAACTTAATGCCGGTTAGCCTGCTGAGTTACGCAGCAACTTGGGAAGTGCGTTTCAATTAGGATGCGTTGGGCTTCATCCGGCGATGATGAGTAGCTACCGTTGGGTTTCAGAGATGGATCCCGGCGTTTCTGTTTAGCTGGATATTCCTTATCCTATTCGCTTGTTCGCAGGTTTCTATGTTGCCACAGAATTTACGCCACCACTTTCGAGCGTCGATACCTGATACATTTTTGTATTTGGACTTAGTTTTCTTGTATAGTAGCCAGTCTTCATCCATTGAGGTATTCATGGCCCTATTTAGGATTTTCTTACCTTCTTACGTTTTCTATCAGTTCTTTACCCACCACGGTTGCTTTACCTCAGCATGCCTTGGTGGAGTGATTCTGGACATGATTCATGGTAGCTGTCCATCATGGCTTTAGTGACAGCTGCTACGTGTTCTTCTAGGGCGACTGATCTGCTATATTTTGTCCTCTCAAAACCCAAGGTAAGTCGTCAGCCTATGAAGGTATTTTGTTTTATCCGTGGTGGTGTGAGTGGGACTTCGACCTGTAGTGCGAAGCAGATCCATCTATGGACTGAGCATGAGGCTTCTTTTGACACATAGGCCATCCCGTGATTAGTTTAGCTGCTCCTTCTGTTGCAAGTGTGAGGTCGATTGTTGTGCGACAACGTTTGTTTATGAAAGTTGGTTCAGAGCCTGTGTTTAAATGGTTAGGTTAGTGCTAAATAGATATTCAACTAAAACCATACCTCGTTCGTTGGTTTTCCATTCCCCAGAGGGGATGATGCGCGTTAGAGTCCGTCCCGATCACAACCTCTAGTCTAGCCCTCTTGCAGAAATTTACCAGCCTGACGGAGGGGGAGTGTCTTCCTCCGGCATGTAGACCGAGGCGACGACTAGGCTTCCCTCCTGTGTATATTGTATTGCCACGGCATACACGTCTCTGGAACAGAAATCTTTTAATGGTTGTGCACAGATATCTTTAGTAGTGTAAATACACGCTCTAGGCTTGTCGTGTTCGAGCTGTGAGAATAGCTTACCTTTTAGGTTGTTTAGGCCTTTGATTTTACCAGCCCCAACCCACGGCTCCTGGATTAAGGCTATGGCCGTCCTTTGAGCCTCAACCACTTGCGTGGTGAGCCGACGCAGTTTCACTGTGGTGGAGGTTGGCCACTAGGCTGGTTTTGGACGAGGGCACGCCATCATGATCGCGTCCTCCCGTTCCCGCCCAAAATAAGCCTGCCAGCAGATCTCGGGTCTCATCGTCAGCTACTGAGTCGGAAGTGGTCGGCAAAATGCAGTCTCTTCGTCACTCAGTGAGCTGCCGCTGACAGATCTCTACTGTGGGCTTCGGCTCAGTTGTGCAGACCGTTTTTCACTGGAATTGGCATCCAGTGATTCCGCTGTACTGCCAGTATACATGGCCCCGGTATCCATGACATCCGGGTTGTTTCTGCCTCTTTGCTTGGTGGAGTATCAAAGAATTTACCTCACGACTCCCTGGGCATCAGGATAAGGATACCACATTTGACTCTTTGTGGTATCTCCGACTGTTTCTTTATAGTCAGAGGTGTTGTATTTAAGGTTGAGGTAGCAATATTCCTTCAACCAATCCAGAGCCTTCTGATCGTCGCACCACAGCTTCAGGACACCCTCTGTGTAAACGGGTTTGCCTCTAAAAACTGGGCCCGACGCATCAGGGTCCTTGCCTCGCTGATCATCTTCCTCTGTATTGCCACGAGGATGTCGTCAGCTACTTCCTTCGTTATATGACCTGAACGCGCACACGTTAAGTCCACACCCAAAATCTGCTTTAGCGGAAGCGTAGCGTTCTTGCAGCCGTTGGTTGCTGTTCGAGTCACTTTTTGTGCTCGCCTCGGCGAGGTGGACTCTTCAGCCTTTTGGCTGCTTTCTTTCCTCTTCCCCGGACGCTTGGCCGCTCGCTGTTTCCTGGCGGATATCTTAGAGCTGGGCCGTTAGATAGAGATTACTATAATTATGTGTACATTTTAACTATCAGTGTAAGTTGAGTAAGTAGATTGAAGCTTATCCATTCATGTCAAAAAGTTCTAGTGAAGTAGCTAGAAGCTTTATAGTTAATTGGATTCTAGATACGGTGTCCCAAAAGAGATAGCAACAGACAGAACTGAGTTCTTATCAAACACAATTAAAGAAGTTTGTAAACTTTTAAATATTAACCATTTGCAATCTACTGCATCATCAAAAGTATCGGTGCCTTGGAGAACTCACACAAACATAAATAAAAAAGCCTTTATTCCCTCTTAACAACTTTAAATGTGTGTGTGTGTGTGTGTGTGTGTGTGTGTGTGTGTGTGTGTGTGTGTGTGTGTGTGTGTGTGTGTGTGTGTGTGTGTTTGTCTGTGTATCACTCTCTCTTTACAACAAAATCCCAGAAAATGTACAAAATTTGTGAATAAATAAATAATTAGTTTAAATGTTTTATTAAAGAAAATTGTACAAAAGGGTTATTATAAAATCAAAGAATACACAAGTGAAAAAACCCTGGGAATGAGGTGATCGCCACCATACTGGTTCTATTAAAACTCATTTATTCTATTCTATTCCTATTCTAAGAGGAAGACACTCAAACCAACCCTGTAAAAAAACACATTCTACTATAACCAGTGTGTGACCACAGCAAAAGCTTGCAGCCAGTTGAGTCATTATACGAGGCAAAGTTCGAACAAATTATATTTGGATGGAGATTTAAATTTTCATAGATTATTTGAAATGTATAATGAGTGGCTTCAGTCTAATACATATGAAGAGAAAGCTGAATCTGAACGTCAATATCAAGATATTGTAATAAAATTTTAATATGTGGCCTGAGAAGCCACACGTGGTTATAATGAGGTATCAAGCTGTCTTTCTCATTTTATAAAATGCATGAACGGTGCGCAAAATTTTAGATTCAGGTCTGATAATTGTGCCGGACAGATCGGTAATCTCATTGTGTTTGCGTTTTATGTGTACATTGCGCATAAACTTAATATTACTATAAAAATACCTTTCTCGAAAAGGACATACCCAAGCCTCCTGACGCGATTACGCTTTACTAGAACTTTAATCTAAAAATAAACTTATTAATACCCTCCGGAATGGTTTTGCTTGGTTAGATGAGCGAAACAGGATGAAAACCATAGATCGTCATGAAATAGAAGCATACCGACTTTTAATTATAAAGAACTTTTGAATGGGCGTAATTGGTAAAAAAATATAAGTGGAGACTTAGTTAAATGGAAAAATTAAAGAAGTGCGCTTATGTGCAAGAGATCCTTTAAAAAAGATTATCGGTACGATTTGGAAACAGTAATTTTATGACGATTGCCCGTAATACCAATACCCAAAGACGCCAAAGAAATAGTATTGCTGAGCTCTGCCCTCTCTATTCGAATCATCTTCCCTCAACAAAAGCAAAATATGATGATTTAATGAGTCTTCGTCACAGTGGAATTATTCCAGCCACATATCGACTTTTTTGGAGTCTATATTTTGTTGCAGGCACTCTCATAATAATGTTGAATTTTCTGATTCCGATGGTGATACATAGTTAGTCTTTTCTTTTTAACTTAAATTTCTTTAATAATGCATCTTCGTTTATTATTGATTCTCATAATAAAATATTAGTTTTACTGATTTAAGTTTACATTGAAACCAAAATGTAGGTATATTTATTTAAAATTAACTCACTTGTTTAAAGTGTTAACTATAATTTTGAAAATTTGTTTATATTTTAATCTTCGAATGAAACCAAGGATAGTTACAATGGCAATAATCATAAATACTTACCTGATTTCTAGTTATCTTGAATTTAAATTGATCTCATGGAAATTATTACGTATAAGTAATATTTCTATTTTATATTCTATAATGTTGATATTTTATGATTATGTTTTAATTAGTTTTTAAGAAGAATTTTTTAAATTACTAAATTATCGTGAGAGATGAGCTATGTTTTAATTTTTTAGTCAAAAATTGAAGTATTCACAAAGCATTTTATGTTTCTAAATAACCTTACTAGGATTGTTTTGGTTACGATTTTATTTTGATTACTTAGTTATGGATGTAATTATCTATTTTTGTAAGTATAATTGTTCTTTTTATTTTTTAAATGTTTTCGAAGATATTCATGCAAATATATGAATATAAGTACTTTTATTGCAATGTTAATAAAACGTTCCTAAAACATCTAGAAAAGTCGTTCCTATTAAAAAATTAAAAAATTCATACTAGATAATATTTTTTTAAATTTCTGAACCTTGTATTTGTTCATATACAATAATACACACTTAATTTTTTAATCGATGTATAAAGTTATTGCCACATACAGTGAAATTAAACTTAAGTATATTTTTCAGTGAATATTGTTGTAAATATACGCGGTAAAATGTTGTAGTATTAGATACAACAACTGGCGCAGCCTGTACTCTGCAGTAAAAGTTATATGAACGACATCTCAGAAAAAATACATATTGTTTAAAATTATCTTCCAGTATAGTCAAGAATACTATAAATTACATTCATATACCAAATTTCACAAAGATACAATAATAAATGTAGTTTTTGGTCCGATTTGAATCTTTGCAATGCTCTATTGTAATTGCAGTTTTGGGGATACAACAATTTACGTGGGACGTATCGATGATAATGCGAGTTTCCACGACGAATACGTTGCAAAACACTTGGAACGCGATTGATTAGTGAGTCGAATAAAGTTAACATCTCAACATCATGACTTAGTTGATACACATTTAAAGCGTTTATGATATGCGTATCCTTCTTTGTAAAAGGGAAAATTTTAAAAATTAAGGAAAATATATGTATATATATATTATAATTTAAAGCAGTAAAAAATAATAAATAATCACTATAATATCGATTATTTGATTGATTTGACTGCAACTTTGGTCTAGTGGTTATAAACGTGGTTGCTGATTATGAAGTCCCAGGTTTGAATCCGAAAATCAGTTATTGGAATTTTTTGCAAAGACCTAGGCCGTTGGTTCTGCGCCTGATCTCTCTACCTAGTTGTGCCGGATTACCGTCTCATCGAACTATGAGAGTAAAGAAATAGAACGTCCATGTGTTTTCGTATATACTCATGCCGTATAATCCTGTCTTGATGAATAGACTCTGTTGCGACTGGCGCTGTGACCTAAATTCGGTCTGGAGGACATTATTACTATTTGATATGTAATAAATGTATCAAGTTCATTTACTAATTTTATGGACTAGATAAGGTTAGAACGGTGTTCATTTAAACATAAGCTTAAGTTCATCCGAATTTGATTACTATTTTTTTTAGATCTCACTCTACTTTTTTTCTCTTACAGCTCTTTAAAACTGCTAAAACTTTTTGCATAACTGTATCTTACAGCCATTATTGATAACATTGCGGAGAGGCCCATATCCAGAAGAGAACTTTAATGGGCTTATGAAGAAGACGAATTTCGGTATTGATCTCTTGTTGATGATTCGACACCGACAAAACGAATCATTTAGTTTTCTACAAGGAAGTGAGCGCAAACAGTATATAATAAAAATATATCTTACAATAAAGAAATTAAGATCTCCAACAAATCAAAACTGCCCTGAAAGCGTTCCTCAACATGTACTCTTGCGAAAATAGCAAAAATCAGTAAAGAGCAATCAATCACGCCGACCTCCAGATTCTGTTCAAACAACAGATTTGTAGACGATAGTATCGCCGTAAACGATCCAATCCAATTACACAAACACCGATCCTCCCAAAGTTATCTTAAGCAATTGATTTATAAAAATTCAAAGTTTGTACTTTAAGAAAAATAATGTATTTTTTCTAGAAATGACAAATATTCACATAAAAATAAAAATAAATATATCTTTTTTTTTGTCAAACGACATAATATTATCCGGTCATGCCGATATCAGAATCTCGTTAACTTTTACATTAATCTTATGAAAAAAAATGACGTTTTAATTAAGCTCTGTAATAAATAAATATCACCCGAGATTTATATTTAAGCTTTAAATTATTTAAATTTAAAATCTCTTTATGTCTCATGAGATAAAAAAAATACCGTAAGCGTTCGTTGACATGGATTGCAGATTTAAAACTCTCGTAAAAGTTTATGAAATGTGATAAAATTTAATATTCTTTACAAATAGCTGTCATGCGTTGTTTGAGCTTCGCTTAATAGATTTTTGTACCGTTTCATATCCTATACTACTGTATTCTGCGTTTATGTTAGAATTTAAGTGTACATACTATACAAAATATACTCAATATATGCACATTGTTACACATTCTTAATAATGTAATTTTTCAAAGTAGTAACTAAATACATTTACCATAATTGAATCATTTAAAAAAAGATTCAACTTTTTAAGTGCAAAACTATCTACTATTTTAATAAAACTAATTTTACGTTTATCGCGTTTAATTGTGTTTTTTAATAAGTGAATTAAATAAAAATAAGTACAATTAAACGAGATAAAATCCATAAAATAGTTTTATTCAAAATGTTGTGTTCGTAAATATAAAAATCAATATCTACTATTTAATGCTAATCTACCGATACACAAAATGCAAATAATATAAAAATAACATAATGTAAAATATAATAACAATAAAAATGGAAAATGTATTCATTCAATTATGACCGTGGTGTACATGAATGTTAAATATTCCTCTACTGAAATAAAATCGTGGGCCATTAGTTCTACTTAAACCTATTTAAAGGTATCAATTAATTACTTCTCCTTAATTAGTGAGCACGGCCATGGATGGATCACGCTTCACAGCTGTGTTCGTAGGAACATCATGCATCAAAAAGCAGCATCAAGCTGATTTCGTGGCAAAAAAAGACATTCGAACCCGAAAATAATAGTTATTACTACATTTGGACCTTCTTTTAAAAATGAGTAAGCTCTTTTATTAAAGGCCCTTATCTTTAAGAAAAGAGCTTACTTTTTTAAAAAAAAAGTCGGCAACGAAAATGCATTTACTAGTGTTGCATTGTTCATGTGAGGTGTATGCTTGTTTGCGCCCTCTTCTACAAAAAAGAGCCGATAACTGGTAATGAGCAATTAATTTAGGTCATAAGAATGGATAAAAGTGACCATGGGCCATATCAGCACCTGCCATCAAAGGGAGCATATGCTAAAATGTACCCTTGTATAAAAACTTAAATTTTCAATATAAACGGGATATTAAAACGAAGCAGGAGTTTTATAATATTTATTGAACAAAAATCAACCTGAAAAAAGATAACTGAAGTTTACAAATAAAATTTCTCTGCACTTTCATTAAGCCGAGATGCACTCTTGAGAACTCGCGAACAATTCATACTCCTTTAATTTATTTTTCAGCTTGTAATTTTTTTATAGAACAAGGGTGACAAACGAGCACATTACGAAATTCTTGTCGTGATCCTCTACCGATGAAGCTGTACTTCATCGAAACAAAGTAACAAGGAAAAGTTCGCAAAGCAGTTGCAACGATGCTGCAGGCGCCGACCCGGCGTAAGAAAATTATTATACCAAGCCGTGGAAAATTTAAAACTTATATATAAGTTGAGGAGAATCACAAATAATATTGTTACATAACCGAAAATATTGAGTAATAAAAACTATTTAAAATAGAATAGAATATTTTTTATTAAATCATCATCATCTCATCATCGCCATCATCAACCTGTAAAGTCCAATGTTAGAAATTGGCCTCTCAAATAAATTTTTCTTATGGCTCCATTCTGCAGAACAAAGATTGTTTTAATGTCAGTGGCTTTACCCCATAGCAAGATTCAATACGAAACTAAGCTTTGGAGAAAACAATCTCATCTAGCTGTTTCAACACAAGTAAGGCATCTAATCTTTTTTACAGCAAATTTTGCTGAAATTAGTTTGCTAATTACTATAAATAGGGGAGCTCAATAAAGTAAATAAATGTGAAATAAAACTAATTTTTACGGATTATATCGCGTTTAATTTTAACTTTTTTATTCCCGACGTTTCGGGTGCTTTACAGCACCCATGGTCACGGGGGGGACTGAGGTGTTTGACGTCCCGATGTCATAGTTAGCCGTGTTACCTTCAGTTTTTTACATTAAATTTGATATACCACAAATCCTCGCAAAAGAACACCGATTCCTACCAAGGATGATTCGCGAGGCTATTGAAATTAAAAAACATCCTAATTTCAATAGAGAAGATGAATGGGTGCTGCCATCTTCTTGGGATCTTATAATTAATAAAATTAAATCTAAACCCAAGTATACCACTGCTAGACTTCAAGATACTGTAAGCTCATTCTGCGTAGATCGAACCAAAAATTAAGGGCTTTACAGCACCCGACGTTTCAGAATTCAGAAACGTCGGGAATCAAAAAGTTAAAATTAAACGCGATATAATCCGTAAAAATTAGTTTCATTTAATGTGTAGTCTTCGCGCTAAATATAAGAAAACATTAAATAAATGTGAACTTCCAAGAGATGTTTGGAAACAAACATCGAAACAATGGTTGGCAGGCGGATTAGTATCCGCAGCTTTTTTTAAGTTATTATTAGGAAGACGCTACTGCCCACTTCCTGGTTTGTTTCCCTCTGTCGCCTTTTACGACACCCACGGGACGATATGAGGAAGTGGATATTCTTACAACGCCACACTCCATGGTACGGTATGTTGAAATGATAAAGTTGATTGTTGAAATCGTCGTTCAAAATTAAATTATACAGTTATTTATATCTTTAATGTAGAGGCTAGAGTGGTAAATAAAAAATAACTTTCAATAAGTATTATTTAATGATCTATATTGAATAAAATCGTTCTATTCAATTCTAGAGAATATGCTTTTTTGTAAGTACTTGAGTTAAGTTTTAGATGCAAACAATGTTCTAGAGATAGACACATTTTATGCGAAAAGCAAAATCATCATTGGATTTGAATAAAACATGGTGGCGGGCCGATTGTCTGTTATTTCTTAGAATGGACGGACCCAAAAGCTGCAATAACAGAGCGTTTGCCAAAATATAAAAAAAAAAGTAATAGAATTTTATTTACTTAAGAAAAGTGAAGTGAATCTTTACTTTAAAATATTCCAAACATCTTGAACAGATTAAGTAGATTTCTACTTTTTCTAGTAGATTTGGCCCTCCTAAACATATCATGGTAGTGGAAAATATTTAAATTTTTTGTTTCATTGACAAATTGCATGCCGTAAGCGCTAAGCGCGCAGGTATTGCATGGCGTAAGCGCTAAGCGCGCGCAGGTATGTTCTACTAGGGCCTAAAAATTAAGATTCCAACGTTTTGTCGCATGAAATCGTATCTAGCAATCATATTATACATATAATAATAATATATAATAACACTCACGCCTATCACCCAGAGGGTAGGCAGAGACTACGGACTTCCATTTGGTACGATTCTGACACACTACTCCGCCTCCTTTACATCCATATATCTACGCATACACGCTCGTCGGTTAAGGTACTCTAATCTGGCCCATTTTTTAATATATCGCCAATTTGGTCGATAAACCTTCGTCTAGGGCGTCCCTTCCCGACTCTTCCGTTCACTTCTGCAACATAAATTTGCTTTGTCACTCTTTCCTAGTTCATTCTTTCTACATGACCAAACCACCGAAGCATTCCTTCTTAATCCTGGTCAAAACGTCATCTTGCAAACCACACTTTTCTCTTATCACACTATTTCACCCTGTCATTCAGATTCAACCCTAGCATACTCCTTAATGACCGCATTTCTATAGCATTTATTCTACTTCATGCTTCTTCTGCCAGACCCAACTTTCACTACCATACATTAAAGTAGGGACTAACACAGCATTATGAATTGCGGGTACAGCCTGATTACCAACGATCGCAGATGATGCATCCTGTGGAACGTCATAACAGTGCGGACTTTTTATCCAGAGCGTTCAGTTCGGTTTGAGTCCACCTGAGCATGCCAAAGGTATACATGAGAACAGGCATGATCCAACCGTCATATGCGTGTGTCTTATTAACGCCCCACAAAAGTCTGTTAGGCACTTTTGTCAAGCGTGCATAAAACACATCGCAAACTGACTGTTTCATGTCCGCCTCATCGATACCTATGTTCTGTGACATACCCAGGTATCGGTATGTTTCAGCCTCGGATAGGGTCCTTATGTTGATGGGCATAGATAAGTCTATGCCCTCAGGTTCTTAACCTACCCCTTTCGACATGGAGGACCACACTTACCGTCCCAGCTCCATTCTAATAGAATTGCTAAAATCACAAGTGATGTTAAGAATTCCAAAAGATGGGAGTGACTGGAGGCGTATAACTGGAGATCAATTATATAGAAAAGGTGGGTCACTTTTCTACCTCCTTTCTGAAGCTGAAATCCTCCCGAATCCTCCAGTAAGGTATTGAGAGGGTTTAGAGAGAGCAAAACCAGATTGGACTCAAACAATTGCCCTGGAAGATACCTCCTTATCCTTATTTGGTTCTCCGCAGCCGTCATCCACTCGCCTAGATGACAAAGGATCGTACTCCACTGCCCCATTCACTGGCCGAGAATTCTCGAACTGTACATTCAACCTTGTACAGCTCGAGGAACCTCTTCAGCCATGTATGAGCCACCGAGTCGAATGCTTTTTGTAGTCTATCCAGGCGGCGGAGATTCCGACGGTTGCGTTTAACCACCTTGCCAATTACCGCGTTAATTTCCTTGGTTCCCGACCACCGCCCCAACATCCATTTTGAGCGCGACATCATTATTAGTGTCTTGTATATGGTAGGTAGACACCTAATGGGCGGTATTTGTTGCTTGGTCTGTGATATCTTGGCCTTTTGGAACCAAACGAGTGATCCCAGTAGTGAGGAGGCTCGGAGCGACTTCTGGTCGAAAGTCTCTTGAGACTGTCGGGCGAGCACAGCGTGACACACCACGAACCCCTTTAGCCAGTAGTGATGCAGTCCGTCGAGCCCCAGACTTTCCATTTCAGGCCCTCCGGACCGCCTCAGCTACGTCGTCCGGCGTTATATTATTGTTTTATCCATAATACAGTACCCTGATTGTTCAGAATGTAATCAATTTATTCTACAAATAGATGCGTCAGGATATGGCGTAGGCGCAGTTTTGTGCAATAGCGACGGAAGACCTATAGCCTATGCTAGTCTCAATAAGGCACAAAAGAGGTACCGACGATTGAAAAGGAATTACTTGCAATTGTGTGGGCCATAAAACATTTTCGGCCATACTTCTATGAAAGGAAATTCAAAGTTCAGACTGATCAAAAGCCACTTATTTATCTATTCGGAATGCGAGATCCATCTAGCCGTTTAATTAAATTTCGACTAGCCTTAGACTAACATTAGAAGAATATGATTTTGTACTTGAATATTTGAAAGGGCTAAACAATTCTGCTACTGATGCACTATCTCGTTTGCATATAACTTCGAAGACTTAAAGAGATGAATCAATCTGTGACGAATGTAATGACGAACAGGTAGCTAGAAACAACGTCATGCTATTATTTCTGATTACGATTGGCCTGATCAGTCAAAAGTTATAGAAATATACAGCATACTGAAATATTTCACGGAATTACGTTTCATAAGCGCTTATGAATGAAATCGATATCGTAACTTGAAAGAGATAGCATGAGAAGGGATGCTTGAGTTATTTACCTTCAATAAATACTATTTTATTAATTTAGCTTCTCGATCGCAACTATCGCCAGGCGAATTTGTGAGAGAGCTGAATTTATTGTGGGAAAATTAATATAAAGAAGTATACTACATAATGACCGAAAAAATAATATATTTGTGGAAAAATTTGTTAAAGAAGTTAAGAACGTAAGTAATTGGTCCGGACCACGTATATGTATTTTAGGATACAAAATAATAACTAATAAATATAATCACTGAGTTTAGAAAAGGTGTGACTAATGTCAAAAACAAAACATTCGTCACACCATAATAAAGAGCCTATGACTATTAGTTCAACGGCAAATTCAGCGTTTGAGAAAATATACTATTTATACATAGTAGCCGTTAGATAAGTTTAGTTTAGTTTAGTTTACGACGGCTGTTTCCGCAACTCCACGTCCAAGCGCATATTTTGCGTGTGGGCAGGAATAATGTAATTATTCGAGCCATGAGATCTCCCTGAAGAAGTTCAACAGTCCTTTGATGTTGCGTGCAACTTCGGGAGTGATCCTATGCTGAGATGTTTAGCCCTCAGGCGTAGCGACCTCCGGACATTTCAGCAACACCTGGGCCGCTGTTTCTTCCTCCCCATACATGCCCTGCACAGGGACTATCTGTAACACCTATGGTAAATAAATGTTTGTTAAAGGTGCGTGTCCTGTGATAGCACTTGTTACTATCCTGATCTGCTTTTTCAGTCTCATATTAGAACTTTGGTCAAGGACTGTTTATTTTAGGCAGAGCTTCCTCTAGCTTGTCTGCAGTCTACTAGATTTTCCAAAGCTGAGCGTGTGTTGATTGAAGTTTCTACGTACCAGTGAACGAACGTTACCAAAGGGATTGGTATGATTAGTTCCGGCGCTATAGTGGCCAAAGCCGATCCTTTCTGGCCAGTTCGTCTGCTGCATCGTTGCCTCTGGATGCCCTGTGTCCCTTTATCCATTGCAGTCACATTGTTGTTTGTACATACCTCATTTAATCGTTGATGGCATTCATATATTAACCCGAGTTCACCACATTGCAACTCAGAGGTTGTAGTACCGCCCTACTGTCGGTCAGTATTCTGATGGAGAAGTCATTAACCTTCCTAGCATCTATTGCTATGGCCGCTTGAATGATACCCATACATTCCGCCTGAAAGACTGTGTTGTAGGTACCCAGCGGTGTGCATATGTGACATTGAGGTTCAGAAAAATTCCAGATCCTACACCTTCATTTGTTTTAGAACCATCGGTGAAAATTCTAAGCTCTTTAGGCTTAATCCCCGGCTGGGATCCTAGGGCTGGCTGGTTCGTTTAATTGTATCTTGTACTTCTTATCGAATACAAATTGTTTAGGATTTTATCGTACTTGGCTTGTAAGATAGGTCAATCAAATCAATTATCAAATCATTATGCCTTTATGAGGGACATTATTCTTACTCCAAAGATTTAAGGTCTTGAGTCTGATAGCAGCTAAAGTCACTTCTGGTTGTATGTAGATGAAGGGCTAGCTCCAGCATCGCTTCAAGGCTGCTGTTGGCGTAGTACTTATGCAGCCTGGCAGCCATACACGCCAGTCTCTGTCTCTAGCGCTGAAGCTTCTATATAGTGGTGGTTTCATTTGTCTTAGTCCACCATACCAGAGCGCCGTGCTGTGATCGCGCCGAATTACAGTTTTACAGCCACAGTATGACGTCAAACCCCATCTTTTGCCAATCATGTTTCTGCATTGCCAGAATGTTATACTAGCTTTGTGGATTTTGTTTTCTATGTGCTTATTCCAATTAGTTTGCTGTCCAAGGTAAGAACTAAATATTTCACTCGGAGGATAGCTGGAGTTTTGTGCTGAAAGACTTGGGAGATGATAGTTATTCAGCATTCATTTTTGTGTGAACATTACTAGAACCGTTTTGATTTGACGGTTAAGTCGTATTCCCTGCACCATCTCCCCACTATAAGGAGAGCCGGTGTCAGGTATCGCACACCATGCTTGCTGTCTTCCAGAGACCAGTATTGTCAGGTCATCAGCATAACTACTATGTAGAAGTGATTTGCATTTAATTTGCTGATGAGTTCATTAATGACCATATTCCACAGGGAGAGATGAAGAACCCCACCTTGGGCATCCTTCCTAATCTGGATTGTTTGAGATTCATCAGAAATCTTTTATTGTTCGTGTACTGAGCATGTTTTCTATCCAGTCAATCAACTTTATGTCTACTAAGTGCACTTTTATGCTGGAGAAGTTCGTTCTGTCAAGCATCTTCTATATCTATGAAGGAACCTAGATATATTCTTTGTTTTGGATGGCCTCTTCAATCTTTGTTACTACCTGGGAAGTGCCGATTCTGTCAATTTACCTAGACTGTAGGGCGTTGCTTATCGTGTAGTGGTATGTTCATTAGCGCCGACCCCTAATTCTTTTCACACATCCTCTCCATTGTCATTAGGAGAAAAGACGTGAGGCTAATGGGTCTGTATGATTTAGGGTCTGTGTAGTCGTCTTACCTGGTTTGGGTATGAATGTGACTTTCACTTCCCTCCATCCCTAGGAACATTTTAAGAGCCAGACAGGCTCTCATTATAGCAAGTCTGACTATTAGGCTTTTACCCCCACTGTAGGAGTGTTGGGAATATGCCGTCAGGTCCCGCTGCCTTATAGGGGAGGAAACTGTGAATGGCCCAATGGATTTTTTCCATTGTTACCACTCTCTGTGCTAAATTCCAGTCTTCTGCTGTTGGTGCAGTATAACTTAATGCCGGTTTGCCTCTGAGTTACGCAGCAACTTGGGAAGTGCGTTTCAATTTTGCTTTGGGCTTCATCCGGCGATGATGAGTAGCTACCGTCGGGCTTTTAGAGAGATGGATCCGGCGTGTTCTGTTTAGCTAGGATATTCTTTATCCTATTCGCTTGTTCGCAGGTTTCTATAATGCCACAGAATTTACGCCACCCTTCGAGCGTCGATACCTGATACATTTTTGTATTTGGACATAGTTTTTGTATAGTAGCTGTCTTCATGAGGTATTCATATCCTATTTAGGATTTTCTTACCTTCAACGTTTTCTATCTAGTTCTTACCCCACCACGCTTGCTTTACCTCAGCATTCCTTGGTGGAGTGATTTCTGGACATGATTCATGGTAGCTGTCCATCATGGTTTCAGTAAAAGCACGTGTTCTTCTAGAGCGACTGATCCATATTATTTATCCTCTCAAAACCCGCGAGTGAAGTCGTCAGCCCAAGGGTATTTTGTTTTATCCGTCTTGCGGGGATTTCTCCATGGTGGTGTAGTGGGACTTGACCTAAAGTGAAGCAGATCCATCTATGGACTGAGCATGAGGCTTTTTGACACATAGCCATCCCGTGATTAGTTTAGCTGCCCTGTTGCAAGTGTGAGGTCGATTATTGTGCGACAACGTTTGTTTATGAAAGTTGGGTTCAGAGCCTGTGTTTAAAATGGTGTAGTTAGTGCCAAATAGATATTCAACCAAAAACCCACTGTTCGTTCTGGTTTTCCATTCCCCAGAGGATGATGCGCGTTGGAGTCCGTCCGATCACAACCTCTAGTCTAGCCCCTCGCAGAAATTCACCAGCCTGACGAGGTCATGAGGGAGGAGTGTCTTCTCCTGGCATGGACTATGCAACGACTGAACTTCCTCCTGTGTATATTGTATGCCACGGCATACACTCTCTGGAACAGAAATCTGTTAATGGTTACAGATATCTTTAGTAGTGTAAATACACGCTCTAGGCTTTGTCGTTCCGAGTCAGAATAGCTTACTTTTAGGTTGTTTAGGCTTGATTTTACCAGCCCCAACCCACGGCTCCTGGATTAAGGCTATGGCTGTCCCGAGCCTCCAACCACCTGCGTGTAATTGCCGACGCAGTTTCACTGTGGTGGAGGTTGGCTGCACTAGGCTAGTTTTGGACGAAGGCACGCCATCATTGATCGCGTCCTCCTGTCCCTGCCAAAGTAAGCCCGCCAGCAATCTCGGTCTCATCGTCAGCTACTGAGTCGGAAGTGGTCGGCAAAATGCAGTCCTCTGTCACTCAGTGAGCTGCCGCTGAGCCAGATCTCACTGTGGGCTTCGGCCCAGCTGCAGAGGTTGCCTTTTTTCACTGGACTTGGCATCCAGTGATCTCCGCTGTACTGTATACATGGCCCCGGTATCCACCTGGTTGTTTTCTGCCTTTGCTTGGAGTGTCAAAGAATTTACTCCACGACCCCTGGGCATCAGGATAAGGATACCACATTTGACTCTTTGTGGTATCTCCGACTGTTTCTTTTTATAGTCAGCGAGGTGTTGACGGGGTCGAGGGTAGCAATATTCCCTTCAACCAATCCAGAGCCTGATCGTCGCACCACAGCTTCAGGACACCCTCTGTGTAAACGGGTTTGCCTTTCAAAACTGGGCCCGACGCATCAGGGTCCTGGCTACCCAGGCCTCGCTGATCGTCTTCTCTGTATTGCCACGAGGATGTCGTCAGCTATTCCTTCGTGATGTGACCTGAACGCGCACACGTTAATTCCACACCCAAAATCTGCTTTAGCAGCGAAGCGTAGCTTGTTCTTGCAGTTTTGGGTTGTTGCCGAGTCGCACTTTTTGTGCCGCCTCCTCGGCGAGGTGGACTCTTCCAGCATCCTTGGCTGCTCTTTTCTTCGGACGCTTGGCTGCTCGCTGTTTCTGGCGGATATCTTAGAGCTGGGCCGTTAGATAGAGATTACACTCAAACTAAGAGGAAGACACTCAAACCAACCCTGTAAAAAACACATTTTGTTATAACCAGTGTGACCACAGCAAAAGCTTGCAGCCAGTTGAGTCACATTATGAGCAAAGTTCGAACAAATTATATTTGGATGGAGATTTAAATTTTTCATAGATTATTTGAAATGTATAATGAGTGGCTTCAGTCTAATCATATGAAGAGAAAGCTGAATCTGAACGTCAATATCAAGATATTGTAATGAAAATTTTAATATGTGGCCCGAGGGAGAAGAAGCCACATGTGGTTATAATGAGGTATCAAGCTTTGTCTTTCTCATTTTATAAAAATGCATGAACGGTGCGCAAAAGAATTTAGATTCAGGTCTGATAATTGTGCGGACAGATCGGTAATCTCATTGTTTTGTGTTTATGTGTACATTGCGCATAAACTTAATATTATTAAAAACACTTTCTCGAAAACATACCTGCCTCCGTGACAGCGTTCACGCTTTAGTAGAACTTTAATCTAAAAATAAACTTATTAATACCCTCCGGAATGGTTTTGCTTGGTTAGATGAGCGAAACAGGATGAAACCATAGATCGTCATAGAAATGAAGCATACCGATTTTTTAATAAAGAACTTTTGAATGGGCGTAATTGGTAAAAAAATATAAGTGGAGACTTAGTTAAATGGAAAATTAGAAGCAAGTATGTGCAAGAGATCCTTTAAAACAGATTATCGGTACGATTTGGCGAACAGTAATACTATGACGATTGCCTTTAATGCCAATACCCGAAGACGCCAAAGACATAGTATTGCTGAGCTCTGCCCTCTCTTTTCGAATCATCTTCCTTAACAAAAGCAAAATATGATGATTTAATGAGTCTTCGTCACAGTGGAATTATTCCAGCCACATATCACGATTCTTTTCAGGAGTCTATATTTTGTTGCAGGCGCCTCATAATAATGTTGAATTTTCTGATTCCTGATGTACATAGTTAGTCTTTTTAACTTAAATTTTAATTATGCATCTTCGTTTTTATTATTGATTCTCATAAAAACAATATTAGTTTTTACTGATTTAAGTTTACATTGAAACCAAAATGTAGGTATATTTAATTAAAATTAACTCATTTGTTTAAAGTGTTAACTATAATTTTGAAAATTTGTTTTTATTTTAAACTTCGAATGAAACTAAGGATAGTTACAATGCCAATAACCATAAATACTTACCTCATTTCTAGTTATCTTGATTTTAAGTTGATCTCATAGAATTTATTAAGTATAAGTAATACTTTTTATTTTTTCTTCCATTTGTTGATTTTATGATTATATTTTAATTAGTTCTTAAGAAGAATTTTTAAATTACTATCCAAAATAATAACGTGGAGAATGAGCTATGTTTTGATTTTTTAGTCAAAATTGAAGTATTCACAAAATCTTTTTATGTTTCTAAATAACCTTACTAGGATTGTTTTTTATGATTTTATTTTGATTACCTAGTTATGGATGACATTATCTATTTTGTAAGTATAATTGTTTTATTTTTTAAATGTTTTCTAAGATCTTAATGCAAATATATGAATATAAGTACTTTTATTGAATGTTCATAAAAACGTTCCTAAAAGTGTCTAGAAGAGTCGTTCCTATTAAAAATTAATTTGTGAACCTTTGTACGATGTATAGTTATTGCCACATATAGTGAAATTAACTTATATTTTCAGTGAATATTGTTGTAACTATCATATACAAAAATGACGAAATCTGAACTCTGCGGTAAAATGTTGTAAGTATGAGATACAACAACTGACGCAGCCTGTACCTGCGGTAAAATGTTATATGAACGATATCTCAGAAAAAATACATATTGTTTAATTATCTTCCAGTATAGTCAAGAATACTATAAATTATATCCATATACCAAATTTCACAAAGATACAATAATAAATGTAGTTTTTAGTCCGAATTTAATCTTTAAATGCACTATTGTAAAATTGCAGTTTTGGGGATACAACAATTTACGTGGGAGGTATGATGATAATGCGAATATTTTACGAATACTTTGCGAAAACTTGGAACGCGATTGATTAGTGAGTTGAATATAGTCAACATCTCAACATCATGACTTAGTTGATACACATTTAAAGCGTTTATGAGTATCCTTCTTTGTAAAAAAGGAAAATTTAAAATTTAAGGGAAATATATATATATTATAATTAAAAGTAGAAAAATAGTAACAATCACTAAAATATCGATTATTTGATTGATCGACTGCAACTTTGGTCTAGTCATAAACGTGGTTGCTGATCATGAAGTCCTAGGTTTGAAACCGAAGATGAATAGACTGTCACTGTGACCGAAATTCGGTCTGAGGACATTATTACTATTTGATATATATAAAATGTATCAGTTCATTTACTAATTTTGTAGACTAGATTAGGTTAGAACGGTGTTCATTTAAACATAAGGTTGTAAGTTCATCCGAATTTGATTACTATTTTTTTTAGATCTCACACTCTACTTTTTTTCTCTTACAGCTCTTTAAATTTGCTAAACCATTTTGCATAACTGTATCTTACAGCTAATATTGGTAACATTGTGGAGAGGCCCATATCCAGAAGAGAACTTCAATGGGCTTATGAAGAAGACGAATTTCGGTATTGACCTCTTTGTTGATGATTCGACACCGACAAAACGAATCGTTTAATTTTCTAGTAGGACGTGAGCACAAACAGTAAATAATAAAAATATATTCAATAAAGACAACTAAGATCTCCAGCAAATCAAACTGCCCTGAAAGCGTTCCTCAACATGTACTCTTGCGTCTGAAAATAGCAAAAGTCAGAAGAGCAATCAATCACGCCCACCTCCAGATTCTGTTCAAACAACAGATTTGTAGACGATTGTATCGCAGTAAACGATCCAATCCAATTACACTTACAAACCTGATCCTCCCAAAGTTATCTTAAGCAATTGATTTATAAAAAATTGTAAAGTTTGTACTTTAAGAAAAAATATGTATTTTTTTTCTAGAAATGACAAATATTCATATAAAAAATGAAAATGAATATATCTTTTTTGTCAACCGACATTATCCGGTCATGTCGATATCAGAATCTCGTTATCTTTTTATGAAAAAACATGACGTTTTAATTAGTCTCTGTAATAAATAAATGTGAATAAAACAAATATCACCCGAGATTTCATATTCAAATTTAAAACTTTATGCCTCTATGAGATAAAAAATACCGTAAGCGTTCGTTGACATGGATTGCAGATTTAAAACTCGTAAAGTTTATGAAATGATAAAATTTAATATTCTTTACAAATAGCTGTTTACGTTGTCTTCTGCTTTAATAGATTTTGTACCGTTTCATATCCTATACTACTGTATTCTGGCGTTTATGTTAGAATTTAAATGTACATACTATACCAGAAAATATACTGCACGAGTTATAATGTTGATTACTTGTTCAAAATATGTATATTATAATTCTATATATTATACTATATATGCACATTGTTACACATTCTTAATAATGTAATTTTGTCAAAGTAGTAACTAAATACATTTTAACATAATTGAATCAATTTAAAAAAGATTCAACTTTTTTTGAAGTGCATAAGTTATCTACTATTTGAATAAAACTGCTTTACGGATTTTATCGCGTTTAATTGTGTTTTAATAAATGAATTAAATAAAAATAAGTACAATTAAACGAGATAAAATCCATAAAAATAGTTTTATTCAAAGTGTTGTTCATGCAAATAAAGAAATCAATATCTATTATTTACTGCTAATCTACCGATACACAAAATGCAAATTATATAAGAAATAATATAATGTAAAATATTATAACAAAAAATAGAAATTGTATTCATTCAATTGTGACCGTGGTTTACATGAATGTTAAAATATTCTCTCACTGAAATAAAATCGTGCCATTAGTTCTACTTAAACCTATTTAAAGATATCAATTAATTACTCCTAAATTAGTCAGCACGGCCATGGATGGATCACGTTTCGCGGAACATCATGCATCAAAAGTAGCATCAAGCTGATATCGTCATAAAAAGAAATTCGAACCCGAAAATAATAGTAATAACTATTTGGACCTTCTATTAAAATGAGTAAGCTCTTTTATTAAAGGCCCTTATCTTTAAAAAGAGCTTTTCTTTTTTTTTAAAAAGTCGGCAACGAAAATGCAATTACTAGTGTTGCATTGTTCATGTGAGGTGTATGCTTGTTTGCGCCTTTTCTACAAAAAGAGCCGATAACTGGTAATGAGCAATTAAAGAATGGATAAAGTGACCATGGGCCATATCAGCACCTGCCATCAAAGGATATGCTTAAATTTACCCTTGTATAAAACTTAAATTTTCAATATAAACGGGATATTAAAACGAAGCAGGAGTTTTATAATATTTATTGAACAAAAATCAACCTGAAAAAAGATAACTGAAGTTTACAAATAAAATTTCTCTGCACTTTCATTAAGCCGAGATGCACTCTTGAGAACTCGCGAACAATTCTTATTCCTTTAATTTATTTTTTCAGCTTGTAATTTTTTTTATAGAACAAGGGTGACAAACGAGCACATTACGAAATTCTTGCTCGTGATCCTCTACCGATGAAGCTGTACTTCATCGAAACAAAGTAACAAGGAAAAAGTTCGCAAAGAAAGCAGTTGCAACGATGCTGCAGGCGCCGACCCGGCGTAAGAAAATTATTATACCAAGCCGTGGAAAATTTAAAACTTATATATAAGTTGAGGAGAATCACAAATAATATTGTTACATAACCGAAAATATTGAGTAATAAAAACTATTTAAAATAGAATAGAATATTTTTTATTAAATCATCATCATCTCATCATCGCCATCAACCCAAAGTCCAATGTTAGAAATTAGCCTCTTAAATAAATTTTTCTTATGGCTCCATTCTGCAGAACAAAGATTGTTTGAATGTCAGTGGCTTTACCCCATAGCAAGATTCAATACGAAACTAAGCTTTGGAGAAAATTTAGTCTCATCTAGCTGTTTCAACACAAGTAAACTTCTAATCTTTTTTACAGCAAATTTTGCTGAACTTAGTTTGCTAATTACTATAAATAGGGGAGCTCAATAAAATAAATAAATGTGAAATGAAACTAATTTTTACGGATTATATCGCGTTTAATTTTAACTTTTTAATTGCCGACGTTTCGGGTGCTTTACAGCACCTATGGTCACGGGGGGGACTGAGGTGTTTGACGTCCCGATGTCATAGTTAGCCCTGTTACCTTCAGTTTTTTACATTAAATTTGATAGACCACAAATCCTCGCAAAAGAACACCGATTCCTACCAAGGATGATTCGCGAGGCTATTGAAATTAAAAAACATCCTAATTTCAATAGAGCAGATGGATGGGTGCTGCCATCTTCTTGGGATCCTATAATTAATAAAATTAAATCTAAACCCAAGTATACCACTGCTAGACTTCAAGATACTCTAAGCTCATTCTGCGTAGATCGAACCAAAACTAAGGGTTTATAGCACCGACGTTTCGGTGCTTACAGCACCCGGAAACGTCGGGAATCAAAAGTTAAAATTAAACGCGATATAATCCGTAAAAATTAGTTTCATTTAATGTGTAGCCTCGCGTAAATATAAGAAAACATTAAATAAATGTGAATTGCTGCCGTTGTTTGAAACAAACATCGAAACAACGGTTGGCAGGCGGATTAGTGTCCGCAGGTTTTTTTAGTTATTATTAGGAAGACGCTGCTGCCCATTTCTGGTTTGTTTCTGTCGCCTCTTACGACACCCACGGACGACGATATGAGGAAGTGGATATTCTTACAACGCCACACTCCACGGTACGGTATGTTGAAATGATAAAGTTTATTGTTGAAATCGCCGTTCAAAATTAAATTATACAGTTATTTATATCTTTAATATAGAGGCTAGAGTGGTAAATAAAAAATAACTTTCAATAAGTATTATTTAATGATCTATATTGAATAAAAATCGTTCTATTCAATTCTAGAGAATATGCTTTTTTGTAAGTACTTGAGTTAAGTTTTAGATTCAAACAATGTTCTAGAGATAGACACATTTTATGCGAAAAGCAAAATCATCATTGGATTTGAATAAAACATGGTGGCGGGCCGATTATCTGTTATTTTGTAGAATGAACGGACCCGAAAGCTGCAATAACAGAGCGTTTGCCAAAATATAAAAAAAAGTAATAGAATTTTATCTACTTAAGAAAAATGAAGTGAATCTTTACTTTAAAGTATTCCAAACATATTGAACAGATTAAGTAGATTTCTACTTTTTCTAGTAGATTTAATTTTTTGTTAGATTGATAAATTGCATGGCGTAAACGGGTCTAATAGGGCCTAAAAATTAAGATTCCAACGTTTTAAATCGTATCTAGCAATCATATTGTACATATAACTGATATAAAAAGCACATTGTCAGAAAGATAAATGATTGTTAAACTTATTAATATATTTTTTTTAAATCGATTTATTGCTATTTTTACATAAAAAGAGGTTTTAGTGGCTTATGGTGTGGATTTATCAAGTTCGCATGGCTTCGTAACTTTTGAACTCGTGACTTTTGAAAATATCAATCATAATCTATCATGTGGGAAGCCATTGAATGTAAATGGCAATTTAATTTTGTTTTGTTTAGTAATAATTATTTTTTTTCGGCTGCGAAATGTCGAAAGATTCGGTGTTTTAGCAGCCTTGTATGTATTTATTTTTTACTAAATAGAGACTGCCTCACTCACTCAGTTAGTTCGGCGTCAATCACCGTCGTGAGTGGATACTGTATCGGTTGTTTGCAGCGGCTCAAAAAGATCGCTGCACAAATACACAATATTCGAAAAACCAAATTTCTTACATATTTGATTATAATAATAATCAGAGATTTTTATTACAATACTTTAAAAGCACAGAATAAATAATAAGAGTACGTACTAACAGTAAGAAGGATGTAACATTTATACTTAAATACGTCTTGGACTTTATGGAGTAACCTGAATGATGATATGATGATCATATGAGCATTATGAGTCGTGCACTTTTGGATTTTCCAAACTTTTTTTTAAATTGAAGTTTGACATAAAATAATAGGAAAGTTGAATGTATAATAAGGTTATTAGTGAAAACTTGTGTGTATTTAAACTACTTTAAAATATTCCGTATAATCATGTTATAAGTAATTTTTTTAATGCGCTTAGGACATGCCCAATTGGATTTACCAATATTTTTTGGTTTTCATCATAGTGGTTTTATAAACCCAATTAGGTAAGGATTCCCCTTCAGGGAGATGAACGAAACTGAGTTATAATATATAAAAAAAACAACTAAGTATACTTCTCCGTTAGTAAACCGTGCAGTGGCGGTGTAAGAACTTCACTACCTAACCCATATCCTCCCGTGCGTGTCTTAAGAGAGAGAAAGAAGAGAGAAAATTAAAACGGAATATAGCAGCGTCTTCCTGACAACAACTCAAAACATTACAAACCTACAATTGCCAACCTGCCTGCAAGCAACTTTGTAAAATCCTCCATATGAGGCAATCTATGAGGAATGCCTATGTTCAGCAGTGAACTTTTATAGGCTGTAATGAAAGAATGGAACTGAGTTTTTACTATGATATATCAGTAAGAACTAAGTACTTATAGGTCATTATGATAGTTTAATTGTCTCTTTCCATACACTATTCTTACGTACATTTTAAAGCAAGGCTCTACATAAATGTGACTTTTAAACGATGCGTACATGACGAGGTGTGGGAGAGATTAAGGCGTTGGACTGCTAATCTAATGCTCTGCACGCGGGTTCGAATCTCATCCTCGTCGATGCACCATTTTGGACAAATTTGATTTTTACCCCGACAATGTTTAGTTACAAAGTATGTTCAGTATTTATAATTTTCGTTTAGAGTAAATAAATATTGATACTTTATCATGGTATTTCCGCGGTGCGTAAGGAGATTTTATTTTATTCTATTCTACTGTTAAACTAAGGCATCCCTTGTAGTGCCAAAATTGATGAATATATTATATTCAAATTATAATTATTATTATAAGCTAACAGCAAATCCTACAGACTAATGAAGAGCAACAACACCTGTAGGCGGGTATAAATTCTGCTCATCTGCCAGCGACGTGATCGGTATGGGGAAATTTTATTTTATTTACTTAGGCTCGAAAATATTTTACATAGCGGCTTTCATAAAAGGTAAAACTGAAGATTTTTGAAAGCAGTTTTGTAAAACCATTTAATATTATAATCCTTAAAGCAATTAGACTAAGGCTCAAAACTTCCAACCATCATCATAATCAACTGACTGATAGACATGCCTTCTTCTAAGTTAGCAAGGTGAATATTTTAATGTGAATTAGCCCTTATAGCCGCCTATAGGTGTAGGTGATAAATGAGACAAAGTCTGTACGAATATTACTGCATTTATTTCCACTTAGTTACAACTACCTATTTGGTCCAAGGCGAGGGGCTAACTGCCGGCCCGGCGTCGAATCATTACAAAGTATTATAATATTTGCAACGTAAGTTTTTACACTTTAACCCCCCCCCCCCCCCGTTTCTTTTTTAAAATAAGAATAACACCAGAAAAATATTTAGTTACTTATTTTAAGACTTAGTCATAATTATAATATTCATCGTTCCTTATTGTAATAAATAGGTTTTGTGTTTACATTGATAAATTCATGCGACAGCAACAGTGTTACTTGTGAACTATTATTACAACTTGTTTGTGTTACATTGTATTGCTTGAGTAAAGTATTGTTTGTTTACACGTTTTTTTTAGTTATACATCCTATATTTTATTCAATATGTTACATGCATTGTATTTTGTGAGAAAAACAATTTAAAAGTATATAATATATTATTTAACATACAATTCCTTAATTTTAAGACAGTTAGTACATATCTTAACACAGTTAGTATATAACACTTCCTTTGCGGACACCTTCCTTTAAGAACCGTCTTTAAGATACCTGTGACAGACATGTTACAAAATAAAAATAAAATTAATGGTAGTTGTCATAACGGGCTACTCTGCAAAAATAAAAAATCTTTCTAAAAGACCCACAGTACCCATTATGACAACGCCTTATAATTACAGACTGGATGATGTCACCATGGTCTTTCCGTATTGGTAAAATGATTTCTTTGCAATAATTAAGAGAAAAAAAAATGTAATTAATGGTCATACGTAACGTTGTCTCCTTTTTGTTGCTGTTGGTCTACTCGATGACGACTTGTGGTGCCCGTCGTTGTTCCTGTATGTTGTTGTTAACGCTACGCGTAACTTGTTTGTGTACCCATTCCTTGACGTTAGTTCGGCATTTGGAAATTGCGCAATATAACGTCAGCACTGTTATTACTCCTAGTATGCATAGGATTACAAGAACTAACTTATTCAACTTATCAGCGACCTCCGATTCATTTGTAATGATTTTCGCTTGAGTCACGGCAATTTGTTCATGTGGACTAGCTGGGCTTACAGAATTTCCCATTTTAATTTTATTACGTCTCGTTGTTTCTTGTTGTATATATTACAAACGAAACCGTACCGGTTTTGCTGACTCGTCCGCAACGAGTGGTGTGTAGTACTAGTGATACGATATGTGCGTTTTCATTATTATCGCCACTACTTTTTAGTACCTCTTGATTTATCATATAAGCCGGTTTTAGTCTGTCTATTGAAATGTTAGTTTGCCCTTTATTTAACTGTACAGTAAATATTTTCTTGTTTCGTTTAATTACTCTAAAAGGGCCGTCATAGTTAGTTTGCAGTGTTTTCCTGACTGCATCATTCCTAATAAAAACAAACTCCGCCATTGATAGGTCTGGGTGCACAAACGCTTTTTTAGTATTATTATATATTTTTCTTTTTTTCTTTCTTTAAAGAAAAAAAGTCGTAACTGGCTTCAAATTGTTAATCGATTTTATTGACACACTCATAATCGGAGTTATAATTACATTGATTATCGCTTACATAAAAATCCGCTGGTAAGCGTACAATTTGACCATACACCATTTCCGCCGCGCTTATGCCATTGTCCGTGCGTATTGCTGATCTAAGGCCTAACATAACTGCTGGTAACTCGGTCACCCAAGATGATGTGTTTGCGTTTAGTCTAGCGGTTAAAGCTACTTTTAAAGATCTATGCCATCTTTCCATTGCACCATTGGATTGTGGGTGGTATTGAGTTGTTCTGCATTTATGAATTCCTAAAACTTTTAACAGTGACATGAACAGGGCACTTTCAAACTGTCTTGTCTTGTACTTGGTCGCAAGTTATTGGTACACCCAAAACGGACAATCGATCCTTCATAAATTATCTTAGCTACAGTTTCAGCAGTGATGTCCTTGATAGGAAATGCTTCCGGCCATCGTGTCCGCCTGTTGATGATTGTCAATAAATATCTAAACCGTTGTGGTTAGTGGGCCCACAATGTCAACATAAATATGTTCGAAACGATTACAATCTGGAAAATCTTCTAATTCTGAATTTGTATGACGAATAACTTTGCTAAGTTGGCATTGTAAACATGTCTTAGCCCATTGCCCTACATCTCGATTAATGTTAGGCCAAAAGAATTTACTTTGAATTAATTTGCGTGCGGCGAGAATGCCAGGGTAGCTTAAGTTGTGTATTGATTCAAATGTCTTTCTTTTAAAACTTTTAGGAGTTAAGGCCTGCATTACCAGTTTATTGATTTCCGCTTGTTTGTGGTACATAATTTTTATTTAACGTTGGTATTCTCGGATAGTTTTTATATAACTGTCGCCTGATTGGGCCTCAGCTTAATCTGTGTAATCGATTATTACAGGGTAATAAATTGATACTACTAGTGATAGCGCGCCAGCTACTGGACTCGGAACCTTTTTATGTTTTATTAGTAGGTAGTTCTTTAGATGCAAAAGTTCGAAAATATAAAAATAGTAAAAATCACTAGTTTCTGACTTCAACAAGGTTCTGAAAGTATTTTATAGCTAAGTAAATTGCCAATAATTCTCTATCATAAGACGTATTTTGTTTCGGTATACCATTATTACTAGAAAACCCTACGCAGGAATTTGACGCGTCGTCATGAGTGCGAACGTTGTGTTAGGGAACGGATACGATAACGCCAAAGCATTTTTTCACATTGCGAGACTGTTTCGTCGGCCACCATTGTATGAGTGATTTGTCCTCTTTCTAGCACCTTTTAAATAATTGTTTAAGATTGATTGAGCTTGACCGCATCCGGTATATGGGTCCTGTAAAAGTCTATCATGCCAAGAAACGTCTTAACTTCTATTGTATTAGGTTTGGGAAAATAGAAATTGCCTCTATTTTCTTTAAGTGGCCCTATGCCATGTGTTGATACTTCAAAGCCTAAAAACTCAATTTGTTCCCGGCCAAAACTACTTTTTGCTAGGTTGATTAATTTAAATCACCCACACCAATTCCTAAATGTAGGGTCACCAGTGAATTAGCCCCTATGTCGCCTATAGGTATATGTGATAAATGACACAAAGTTGCCGTTTTGGGTATTGCATTAATGAATAAATAAATAAATAAAGTTCTGTATGAATATTACTGCATTTATTTCACTTAGTTACAACTACCTATTTGGTCCGAGGGCTAACTGCTGCCGCCTCGAACCATTACATGTTAAAGTATTATAATATGCAACATAAGCCCTCATAAATGTTTCTTCTTGTATTAATATTTTAATATTTTACAAAAGTAACTTGAAGCGTGACAGGTGCCCCAAAAGAAATATGGAAAATTATATAAAATGTCTTTCATGCAGTGTTTTCTATCTAACCATTACTTATAAATAGAAACTACTATTATTATAACCAACCAAGAATTGTTGGCAGCTAACCAAATTCAACCTTTGCTCTGGAGATGTATTCTTAGCAACTGTAATTAAATAAGGGATTTCTAAGCCCACAGTTTCCCTAGTTATATTGTGTACATGCATATTGTCTGATATAATGTTATGCAAAATAACAGAAAGTAGGTCGAGAGTAAACTCTATTAATAGTGAATTAAAAATGCTACTGAGCTTGAGCTTGTGCCGAACAAACTGTTATGCCGAATCCAACGTCAGCAATATATTACCTACTAAGATTATTCGATTTAGTTTTAACATTTTATATTGTTATTGGTTCAAGGTCAGGCTTTTCGAATTTCTAATCTACTAAAACTCTTCAAAAAGCGTAGAAATGCGTTTTATTAGCTCATTAATCCAAATATTTTATCGCCTTATATAAATCAGATATCCTCCACGTACGGACGATACGTGCACTCAGTTATGAGTACTGAAGGTTTTTAATTATACTCAACAGCAATATTTTTTAATATTTACTATCCACATTGCTAAGATATTTTCATCGAGTAATAAAAAATGAGTGAATACGAGTTTGGTGCTTTTTATTTTGCAAGATTTTGCGTAGTGATAATAGTATCATCATCATAATCATCATCATTACAACTTCTACGAGTCCACTACTGAACATTGACCTCCCAAGGAAAGCCACAAAACACGGTCATGAGCCAAATGCATCCGTTGACTGAAAAGTCTTAATAAAATCTACCAGAGGCCACCCTACATATCGCTTTGCCGGCACGAGGCTGCCACTGAAAACCTTTTTGCTCATTATTTGTCGGTTCTTTTTATATTCTTCTATAATCCCAATAATGGTATGAATATTTATATGGTCAGGTAGCTTATGGTGTTCTTAATATGTGTGATGATTATCATATTAATACATTTCCAAATTTTACACCTTGAAGATGATTAACCTTATTTTTGAATGTTACCATTCCGTGGCGTTACTTATAAATATCACAGTGGGTGAGACAAGAACAATAGACGTCAGTACACATTCATTTAGCCACCTGCGACAGCCCCTGATTGGCTCTTACCAAGTACAGGGTCCGGGTATTTTACATTTATTATAGACGATTAACGTGGTAGAGCCACGTAGCAGCTATATTATGGTCGCTACACAAATTGGTTGGCTCGAGCAGGGAAGCACCATGCTGTCACAGAATGCTAGCCTTAAATAGTGGCTTATTGCTGCTGTGTTTTGTATGATGAGCGTAGAGAACCGGATACCATTTTTACTTTTAAATTTTTACCATTTTTGATGTCTAAGGGCCACAGCATCCACTTACTAACAGGTGGACTGTGCCTCGTTTGTCAACTTATTCTATAAATAAAACAACTAATATGAGATGTTTATATTGCTATCTCATGACAGAAGTCGTGCGAGGAAGAAAACTCCTAGTAAATATTTTAAAATATTTGATATCAGCGATTTCACAATTGAATTAATATACAATGATATTTATTTTTTACACTTAAGTTATTTCCACAAAGTTGAATGTTATGAAAGTCAAAGCACCAAATGCTCTAAGTAATACCTCGCTTAGTACTCTATAGAGAAGAAGTTGCAGCGCAGGGATCGCGAAACAGTCAAGTACTAAGGCAAACAGCGCCCGCGCTTTTGACTGAATATTACACATTTACCTGCGACTGAAACTAGAACGAACTTCCCTTTCAAGCAGTGAAATAAAACTACTGCGGAGTTCAAAGTTTCGCTACGTTTAATTCGAAAACGCTGATTCGCATTCTTGTTTATCTCCGGAACTTAATAAGGATGCTTGCAAATATTCCAACCGTAGTTCAAATACTTCTTTTCATTTACAGAGAACTATATTATGTGTTATTGAACGTTGATTTTATGGTTTCAATAATGAAAAGAAATCGTTATTTTAAATTTGCCATTTGTCGATATATATATTTTTGTTTTGCTGTTGTTTAGAAAAACTTATGATAACATTTTTTAAGTTTATTTAGTCAAGTTTTATAAGACAATTGATTTATTTATGAATTTCATATTTTTTTTATGTTTTAAACAATAGTCAAAAACCGACGACAGATAACTGTGTTGGTCATGATTGTTTGTAAAAAGAAAAATAATTGCAATTCTATTAAAATTATAAATAGATTTCTTTACCTTTGTAGCAGGTGGAAGGAAAAGGAGAGATCTCCCGCCGGGCAAGGTGTTCTGCCCGAGGAGCGGCCAACGCTCCGAGTGGTAGTTCGGAGCTATTCTATACATACTGTTTTCGCTTCGGAACTTTGATAGCGCAATTTAGGCTTCGATGTATTTTTCGCTTGTGGCGCGATGACAGTGTCGCCACATCACCCCCCTGCTCAGACCGGAGGTCGATAGTGCAGTCTAGATGTCGACGAATGTGTAAGTTGCCAGGGAATTGCTTGAAAAAATAAAACGGTCTTAAGTGATGACAAGCCACAGTCGTCGGCACGACGTATCTAACAATGCTGCTGTTAATGCTGAGTTATACAAACGGTGAATGAGCCAGTCATCATCGAGCAATAATGCTTCAAAAAATATGTTAAACATGTCCTATATAATACGTGGTTAGAATACCTACCGAGAGTTGCGTTTTCTGTGATTACTTTTTTTTTTTATTTATTTAAAAAAACCAACAGCGATTTAACAATTTTAAGGACTTAAAGTATACAGCTTAAATGTAAGGCCTATTAAAGGTTTTTTTCAGGTATATAAACAAAATATATTATGGACGGTACAATTTAACTAAAAAAATTTTGGATTTATTATAATATGTATGTACTAATCTAATTATATATATGTTCACAGATATGTCACTAAATATTTATATTAATTACACTTTTGTATATGTATATATAGAAGTATTTGTATTATTTATTTCTTTGCAAAATGTTTAAATTTAGCTAAATTTGAAGAAAATTGTTAGATATATAGATTTTGAAGAAAACAAAAAAAATAAGATACTAGCTTAGCTACGATTCAAGTTAATGCAAGAACTCTTTTTATTCTTGTAGTAATTAATTTAAATTTCTGAGTGCGAAAAACGGGAACACCGTTAAAGACTTCATATAAGCCTAGAGTCAGTACCAATGGCGTAGAACAGCTTTATGAGGCTGTACCTTCAGTCTTTTTTAAAGTTTGTATAACATACAATATTTTCGATTGTCTTGCCAGATACTGTAATTTCGACAGTGTATTCGGCTTTTCTACCGATCTTATTGCACGTGAAAATGTTTAGTTCATATCTATTTTATAAAGAAATATTAAGTAGAAAACCACGTGATCTTATTCGTTTTGTTTATTTTCAGCTTATCAAGTAAATTCAAAACAATTCGTCTCATTGCTATGAATTGAAATATAATAATGGTAAAATTTAATTATAAACATTACAATTTCACCCTATAGAGGAAATATGGAATGTGCAAGTTTTAAAAATATCTCGCGTTTACTTACTGCTGACATGCGACTGTTATAAATCGTACTGTAATGTTTAATAAAAACATAACGCAAACATTAAACATGCTGATAAACCGTTTGCAATCTCGTAATGAAAGTTACGAGTGTGTGAATATACACTCACGCATGATCAAGTTTATGACAAAGGATATCATATAAAATTGATCCACCATTTTCTAGTCTGTTTTCCTTACTTTACGATTGTTTAATTTCATTGTAGTAACCACAATTTACATAATATATAAGCTCACTAGAATTTTATTAATTATAGGTTTCAAGTAGTGGTAACCATTTCCTTCTCTATTAAAATTAGGATGTTTTTCAATTTAGCCTCACATATCATCCTCGGTAGGAATCAATGTTATTTCGAAGATTTACAGTCTATCTTGCGTATGATCACAGACTGCATACTTCCAGGAGCGTTAGTGTTACTAAGGATGATACGCGAGGCTATTAAAATTTAAAAACAAAACATCTTAATGCCTAAAGAGAAGGAGGCTGTGTCCTGCCACCTGCTTAGAAATCAGTAATTAATAAAATTAAAACTAAACACAGTTATACCTCAAAATGTTCAGATAGAGAGCTTCTTCAGCATAGATTGGACCGAAATTAAGAATTATAAAGCGGAAGGTATTCCAGGTTAACTTTGACAACGAGACGTCAAACACCTCAGTTTTATTCAATAGGTGCTGTTCGCGTAAATATAAGAAATCATTATAATTAATTTATTCCGTCTGTCCGCCTTATGCCTTATGCTGTTAGTGATTGTTGCCCGTTAAAACATACGCTTGAGGGTCATCATGATTTTTATGGTAATAAAGATTACCTCTCAAATGGAAGAGGCTCCGTTTGCGGCCTGCTGCAACACACGGCTCCTGTATCAGGGCAAAGCCCGTATGTTGTACCTCCGATCACTTCTACATTTGAACTTTGGCAGTCTCACTGTGGTGGAGGGGCCTATAGTATTTTTATTTAGAATATATATCACACATTTTTGCTTGCATCCCTTGACTTCATCTAGGAATAGTCCGGTCAGCAAGTCCTGTTGCGTAAGAGGCCGTGGCGAGTGATGGAGTTATCTCATCTGACAGCTTCATGACAGGGTTCCGCGCTAAGTAGCTTAGCTCAGGCCTGACGGCAGTAGTTTCGACTCGTTTTGTTGGAGTACTAGCAATCTCGTTGTTCTGTAGACGGCTCTGCTCCAAGTGCATGCTCTATTCTGGCTAGGAGTAGAGCCGACATATTTGCCGTTCCTATCCTAAAATGTAACATATACCACCCTGCATCCAAATGCCAGGTAACGGTACTGGCAGGGATCTCATCCTCCAGATTCGAGGCGACCACAAACCACCCGTCCGTCTATTTCTCTGAACATTTTTTAATGAAGAACGTCATTTCTTAAATCCATGCCAATGCACTGCAATTAATTCCTATTTTTAGTAAACGCGTTGACGTTGTTATTTCACTAAATTTAATGAAACACAGTAAAATAATCATAATCATTTATTTCGTGGATCATAGGTAATATAGATGTTAGATACATTATTATATAATCAAGGTCAACTATGTCCTACCCCTGGGCATACGAAATACAATATTTTGGAAATCAATTAAAGTACACTTTAAAGAGAACAAAAACTGAATGTAAACAAAACATTAGTGGATAGAATTTGAGAAAAGAGTTAAGCAATAAATATATTGAATAATGACTATGCTTTATAATGTACATTTTTCAATATTTCAAACACAAATAAATAGTGACGCATTTAATTTTTTTCGTTTTAATTTTTTAAATTACTCGTATTTAATAAACATTATCAAATAGACTGTAATAAAATTTATATTTATGTTAACATAATTATCTAAAGTAAATTATTTATTTAATGGTGGATCCTGTGAATTTTTTTTAAATTTTAAGTATATGGTATCAAAAATCATCACTAAAGAAATTATTTAATGTTTATTAGGCTTTATCAATCAGGACACTGACAAGCGTTTTATTTTAATTAAAAAAAATTTTTGGCTATTTTATTATATATTTTATGTCATGCAAAATACGCCTTTGTTAAATAACGTTGTTCACTTGCAACAGAGCAGAGTTTATCTGTGTGTCGCAACTAACATGATGTTCATAAACATGAATGTTCCTTTTTACGAACATGGTGACCTCTAAAATATATAGTGAAGTAAGGGTTAATACTCTTAACTTTTTAAAAGATGGTTTACATGTTTCAGTTTGCTGTAGATTGCATATAGCTCTTTTGTACTTCAAAACATTTTCTTATTAACGGAGTTACCCAAAATAAAATACCATATCTTAGTATAGATTTATTTTAGAATTTTTTTAGAATTTAGAATCTACGTAACCGTTATATGCTGTAAGTGTAGACATATTGGTAGTTTTGGAAATTTGTCGAAGTGCATAATTAAACCTATTAAATTTCGTACACACCATATCAACGTGGACTTCCATGTTAATATGTTATCAATTTTCTAACCTAAGAAATTCGTATTATTAGTTTTACCAATATTTGTATCAGAGTGATGTAGTATCTGAACGGATCGCCTTCCTTGAAAAGTCATGCATTTAGTCTTATAATGTCAATGAAGTATTTCATGGCATAGTACGGTTACTTTAAAGATAAAGATTTTACAATTTGTTGAACTGGAACTAACGGTTAACCAGCCTGAACTTCCGACACAAAACGAAAGATTCGCCCGAAGCTTATTTAGAACCCAGCAAAAATAATTATATTCTTTAACTGTGGACATGGGTCTCACAGACCTTTCGCACTTTACATTTCTAAATACATATTTACTTCCACCTCCCTCCGTGGGCGTCTCATTAGCTTCTAGTTTAGTCACCAACCGCTCGATGAAGAAGGAGATTATGCGTCCAGTGCCATAAACGTAAGTTACACGTATTTAAAGTTTAGACGGGGTCTGTGAGACCCCATGTCCATATTTCCTTGAGAAAAAATATTATACCACCTTTTATTTAGATTTTTGTTGTTTAAAATGGCCGAAAATAGTCGACCAAGTTCTTCCGGGTCAAAACGACCATTAGAACAAAAAAGTGCAGTACAAAGCCTGACAAAAATATTCTTATTAAATTTAGATGATCAGTCTTCTGGTGATATTTTTTCGAATTCTTGACTTGAGTGGTATCAATGCTAGCATATTATATATTTAACATCAAAATTAGGAAATAGATCGAGGTATCTTTATAAAGAAATTAGCTCATTCTCTTGTAGTGGCGCATAATGCAAAGACGTTATATCCCGACCAAAGCATAACCAAGAGAATTGAGAATCACCATTAAGCACGTGTTAGGTGGTGACGCACGCCCAAATGATACCCAAGCTGAAGAAGAAGAGCAAGAGAAGAGAAAACCTTGTTACCACCTAGACTCCACAGAAAGACTGCCTACAAATATGTAGCATGCAAAAATCCAATATATCTGCAATTCTCAAGCCCCCTGTAAAGCATGCCAATAAATATAGGGTAATTGACCTCTATTAGTTATTTTTGTTTGCAATTCAGAATGAACATTGTTGTTTTTAATTGAAAATGTATAAGATTTTAAGAAAATATATAATTATGTTGATTTTAAAATAAATGATTAATTAATAGAACTTCAAGTGATCTAGTGTTAATAAAGACTAAAAAGTGCCTTTTCTTGATTTTTTTTGTAATTTTTTGTATTTAGTTATAATTTTTTCTCATATCTATTTGAAATCTTATTATTTACATTCCAAGCATCCATTTAAAATTCTTTTTCATTTATTTATTTGCACAATTAACATCAAATGACCCTAAACAATGTAAGAGTCAGTCAGACTCCATGTCCATGCTAGTGTTACAAAAAACAAGTGTCTATATTTAAAGGATATACTAAGAGGTTCATACTACCAAGGTAACTTTAGATTTTCAGAACAACACAGAGGTCGGCAATGCACTGCTGTGGCAGCAGTAGCTAACGTAACTTTTGCTGGTACAGCAGTGAATAATTGGTCTGCGACTGACATCGACCATTTTTTTATGGTATAAGGGTGACAAGCGAGCACACAGTCCACATGATGGTAAGTGGTTGTGACCCATAGACATCTACACATATCCTCGTTTGCGAATCAAAATGCAGATGCGTTGTCAACCGTGAGGACTAAGATGGAATGCCTCTTTCCCAGAAAGGGTCTCGGTTCTCTACACTTACCATACGAAACACAGCAGCATTAAGCTGTTATTTTACACCGGTACCTATGAGAACGTGGTTCTTTCACGGTCGAGCTGACCCATCGTGCTACAACAATACAATTAATATAGCTGCAGCATGGCTCTACCAAGTTTTATTCCACCACGTATTTTGTTATTCGGTGTATCGTCATTATAGAGAATGTATGAGTAAAAGGAATGTGCCTTCCAAAGGTTAAGAACCTTAAGGTTAATAGAATTTTTGCCGTAAGGGAGTTTATTTTCAACATAAACTGTTTAAAGTTGTATTGAATAAGTTGTATCTTCTTCAATTGATAGTAAAAATCAATATATTAATGATCTTGTTTCAATGGTTCAAGAACATAAACTCAGCAACTGTGTTATGTCAAATCATCATGAAATTCGAATATGACGTTTCGAATCCCAAGGTCCAGTCAGATTCAAATCAGAACGCTTAAATACTTAAGAAACTGTTAAACAAAGGTCTATTTTTCAATTTGAAACAGACAGAAAGAAAAAAATGGTGTATAATTTTACTCAGAAAACTGTTTATTGTAACTAATTTAGCAGTTTACACATATAGACTTAATACTTGAGAGGTTGTCTGGTTGTTGGTTGTCGCCAGCTATTGACACTGCCAGAGCTGAGATTCCATAACTGGAATAACAGAATTTACGATGCAAAACGTATGAGGGAATTACTAAAAACACGCGCTACACTATTTAATTAGGATACTTAAAAACCTTTAAATAGTTTTATTATATACTGCTGAACCGATTTTATATGAAACAAAAACGCATAAAGTAATGCGTACACGTCAAATGCGATATTATTTTTCACTCTTACGATACTCTCTAATATATTGTCATTAAAATAAATCGTTTTAAAACCTGTCAATGGCAACCGAAACGATAAATAATTTCGGTATTAAAAACGTGTACCAAACCCACTGTTATAGTATAATATGAGATTCTTTTCGAAATATTGACTCGTCGCCTGGCAGAACATTTGCCAATAACTAAAGTAATTTATCTGAGCTCTTTGATGTCGCGTGCGATCTTCAGATCCGCTTTCAAAACTCATTTCAAAGTTAGCGGCAAAAATCTAACAATTTAATATGCTCGTGCACTAGCGCACTTTAAGTTTAAAGTAGATTTGTTGAGCAGAAAAAGGAGAAGCGAATATTTACAAATTAAAACAAAAAATATAATATACATATAAAAAAAAAAATGTAACTAGTATTGTAACTCTAAGATTTTGTCATGTCAGTACTAATTGCACATTGTAATTGAGTTTAAAATTGTTTATTTTGAAATACTTATCTGGCTTTATTATGTTTAACAGGGAACTCTGCATTTAAAATTTTTCATTTCATTACATTAGCACAAACACTAAATCTATCCTCGATCACGAATCAAAATGCAGATGCGTTGTCACCCGTGAGGACAAAGATAGAATGCCTCGTTTACAGTAAAAAGGATCTCCGGTTCTCTACACTTACCATAAGAAACACAGCAGTGGTAAGCTAGTGTCTAGAAGATCGCAATACAAAGGAAGATATATATGATAAGCTCGTGAAAACTGTCCATGTGGTCGAAGCTAAGTTCTGTAAGACTTATCGCAGATGAACCCAAAAACCTCTCCAATCACACTCTAAATATCATGGCTGTTAGACGGAAAATAAAGCTGCAGTCTTCAGCAGATTTACATAATGGCAACTGAACAGACATATCTCCAAATTCATGTGACGAGATTTACGAAACTTCATTAGAACTCGTATTGTAGAAGCAATCGAATGTAACCAAGACTCAAAGTCTGTGCCAGAGATTTGTCTGCCAAGAGCCAACTGTTGAAGTTTCAATTTCAACAGTTGCAGGTCTTCAGACCGAATATGGTAGCATTGTTTACGTGTTATCTAAGATTTTGTGTGAGATTGAAAATTTCTACGGACAGCTGGACACGTCATCATTGGACCCACACGCAAGTGTGACTCATCTGACACTATTCCGATGATATCCCGGACGTCAGACTGATCGAAATTAGCCGACCGACCTTAAAACGGCAAGGCTCGGCAAGGCAAAACGGGCCTTGCCAGGTAGCGGGGCTTCTGAAAGCGGGTGGGAAACTAATACTTAAAGCCCTTCAGAAGCTTTTCAATTTCATCTTCCGTGGTGTCACTACTCCGGATATGGATCTGAGATATGCTCCTTTACTGCTGGTCATAAGAAGCTCTAAGAAGCTCAAGGTCGCCCAGCGAGCTATGGAGAGGGCTAAGCTGGGAGTTGCTCTGCTTGATAAACTTAGAAATGAGGATATCTGCAGTAGGACCAGAGTAACTGACCTAGCCCAACGAATAAGTAAACTGAAGTTGCAATTGGCTGGCCGACCATGATGGGGAAGAAAGGTTCTCGAGTGGCAGCCTAATACGTGTAAGCGGAATGTAGAGTGGCTCTGGAAAGAGATGCAGGAAGTTGATCAATCCAGTTGACTCACAACATGCTTTGCGGCATTCCTTGGGAGGCATATGTTCAGCAGTGGACTAGTGTCAGTGAGTGAAAGGCTGTAATGATGATGATTATAAAACGCAAACACTGCACTGATATGATACGTGTAAAAAACGTTTTATAAAAGTCATGAAAAGTGAAAATAGTAACATTAATCCTACTAATATTATATACGTGAAAGTTTGTGAGTATGTATGGATGTATGGATATTTGTTACTCTTCCCCGCAAAAACTTCTGAATGTATTTTAATGAAACTTTACAATAATAATAATATCATAACAACACATAAGTTATAATTAAACCATCTCGATACCAAATTTCATCTAAATTGGTTCAGCGGTTTAAGCGTGAAGAAGGTACATTTGCTCACGCGGCGATGAGCGATGTTTTCCCCATCTCGCCCGCAGACGCCCGACTGCCCTTTGCGCGCCGGACTGCACAATTTTATATCGTCGTTACTTTTAAAATATTTTACCAAATTAAGTAGTTTAAAAGACAAAGTTTATCTACTTTGAACTTTAGAAGCGATTATAGTATTTATTTTGATAAAATCCATTTGTTACTGCAAATTGTGCATTGGAAATAAAGTATAAAATTTTATTTTATTAATGGTTCACTATTTTGGTAATAATAGCTTAAGTCCCGGGGAAGGAAATAGGATAGCTTTGATCAAGGAAATCATCCTTAAAGAGGGTGATGGACGAAGTCGCGGGCAAAAGCTAGTAGGTTATATAATCGTTATTTATATTTCCCTAAAATCTCTGTTGTGAACATATTTTACAATATTATCACATTTCCAGTTTTGACCTATGTTTGAAGTTTCAAGTCTGCAGTTAATCTTACAGTTACTTTAAGAACAATTGCAAAATTTGCAACAAACAAACAGACAAACAAAGAAGCGAGTCATTAAAAACATAGTAAAATATTATGTGTATATTTCTTTGGGATGTATGCAAAAGATAAAATTACTTTAATGATAATTTCACTGTCCATCCATATGTCCATTTATGAATTTATTCTCTACCGCCTATTTTGCTAGTATGTGTATTAAGCATATAAAATACATACCACCAGCAATTTTCCGGACGGATACGACTAGGGACCTTCAAGAAAGGAGCCTACCTTTTAAAAGGCCGGCAACGCATCTGCAATTCCCTGGTTCCCTTGGTGTTGCAGTTGTTCATGGGTGGCGGTAGTCACTTACCATCAGGTGAGCCGCATTATTTTTTTTTGTTTAAAAACGTTACCCACACTAGAATTTGCTCCTGTATCGTGGGGCAGTTTACACATAAATTTCACAAGGACAACATCAGACCCGGAACAATTATTTGTAGCCATACAAATACTTGTTCCGTGCGATTCGAACCAGCGGCCCCTAGCGCAGACACTCATTGCTAAGCCACTGCGCCACGGAGCCGTCATTTGCCCTCTCCTATAAAAATCACACTCACGCCTGTCACTCAGAGGGTAGGCAGAGACTATGGACTTCCATTTATCACGGTACAGATACACCTTTCTCGCCTCCTTTACATCCATATATCTACGCATACATGATCGTTGGTGAAGGGTACCCTAATCTGGCCCATTTTCAATATATCACCAATTTGGTTGATAAACCTTCATCTAGGGCGTCTTTTCCCTACCCTGCCGTTCACATCTGCAGTATAGATTTGCTGTCACTTTTTCGTCGTTTAGTTTTTCTACATGACCAAACCACCGGCATTCCTTCTTAATCCTGGTCACAATATCATCTGCAAACCACACTTTCTATTCAAATAATTTCTCACCCTTTCATTCAAATTCAACCTTAACATATTCTTTAATGACCGTTCTACAGCATTTATTGTGGTCTCGTGCTTACTTCACACACCCAACTTTCACTACCATACATTAAAGTAAGGACTAACACAGCATTCTGAATTGCCATACGTGTCTTTTTGACACATTTTGATTTTCCACAATAGAGTGTAGAGGCGATTCCTTTTTTTTTCCTCCTTCATTCACTCGTTCTATATCCTTATCATATCTACCATCCCTACCAAATTACACATCTCAAATACTCCACAAACTCATCCACTTGCCGAATCAACTTCTTCAGTGTTTGCTATTAAACATTCCTGTTCACTCTGTTAAGCCTTTTCCAAATCCATGATCGCACAAAAACTTTCTTTTTTTTGCCTAAAACTTTCTGCGATCATACGTGAAAATACTTGATCCGTACACTCCATCCCTTTCTAAATCCTGCTTGCACATCCCAACTTTTCTATCAGTTTCTTTTCATAACTCTTTCAACGAACACCATAGCATACAGTTTACCCACAATGCTAAGCAGGCTGATACCACGATAGTTTTTTCAGTCCTGCTGTGACTATTTTCCTTATATATTGGGACTATAACGGCTTTGCACCAGTCTCCAGTACCCGCTTCAATTCCCAATATAAATTAAACGAGGTGTACAGCAAGCCTGCTGCCCTCCCTCTCCAGCCCATAGCATTTCAGTGATACTCTATCATATCCGGCTGCCTAACCTGCTTTCATGCTTTTCATTGTTTTCATTATTTCATCTACACTTATCTCCATACCTCTGCATTTCTTTCAAAATTCTATTTCATTTAATTCAGACGACTCTCCACTCATGAGCACGCTTTCAAAGTATTCCTTCCATCTCTTTAAACTCGAAACTTCGTCAATCTCTGTTTTGAGTTTCCCCTGGCAGTTCTTAAGAGTTTCCAGAACCTTTTAATATTTACCTGGAAGTTATCAGATATCCTTCTATTATACTTATACGTTCTTTATAGCTTTTTCCTTTCAACTACTTATTTTATTATCTTATTAAATGTGTAAAATCTGCCTTTTTTATTTCAATCGTATCATTCATACCGCCAGAATTACCAGCTTTGGTTGCTAGTAAATCTAGCTATGCTCTCTTCTTTGCTTCAACTTTCATCCGTACCTCATCATCTCACCACAACGTATTATTTTTCTTTTCATTCGTTCTCTTACTTAAACCACATACTTCGGTGGCTGCGTCTACCAAACCCTTATTAACATTATCCCACAGTCTTCAAGTCTAAATCATTCATAAAAATCATCCAAACCACTACTATTTTCTCTTAGTCTACATTTATACTTCTCTTTCACATCTTCATCTTCTAACCTTTCTATTCTTATACGCTGTAACGCAGTGGTAGACACAGATGTCCGATGCCGCCAACGCCTGAATAGACCATTAATTTGGCATAAGACCAAGTAGTGATACGTTGGACCCCTAGCAAACACTTATATTTACCACTGCGCTCCTCATTCTTTCATCTACAATTATGGAATCTATCATGCTTCTATAATCACCTCCTTCCCATGTATACATATGAATCTTCTTATGACGAAAGAAAGTGTTCGTCACAAAAAGATTCTTTTCCACACATACGTTCCCAATGTCCTTTTATAACCAGACCTCTTCACCCCAACCCTTCCATTAAAATCTAACATAATAATATTTTCATTTCACTTACATTTCATCAACACTAGCCCACCATGTCCCAAAACTGCTCGGATATAAGTGGCTTAGACATGTCTGGGCGTACCGCTAGCACAAATAACTTCTTGAAGCCCGTTTTCATTCGTATCCATAGCAGTCTCGGGCCACATACATACTCTTTCACACATTGACCCATTATTTCTGAAAGGATGATACCGACTCTCTGGCATGCCCGCTCGATCTCGTTTACACCAGAACAGTAAGCGGTATACATGCCGTAAGCTGTGGTATTCTTTCCCTTTCGTTTCGTCTCATTTTCACATATCACATCTATTCCTTTATCATACATTATTTTGCCTACTTCAGCCATCTTATCATTCATTGCTCCACATACAATCAGCGTAGCCAGACGGGCTTCCGTAATCCACTTTTCACCCCTCCGCGAGACAGAACGTGACGGGTGGCGAACCTCATCACCGGTTTTACTCCCGGAGTTTCTTCACACCCCTGCCCCATCAAAGGTGCGCCGAGAACTCTGGGCCATTTCTTTTAATCTATGCCTCATGGTGCGAAATCTAGGGGTGGTAGATTTTACGCCGCTACCATACGGCGAGGAGCCGAGTCTATTCTTTCGGCTTTGTCGCTCGCTTAGCACCACATGGGGGACACGTGTAGGGTGGGCCTAGGGTTAGGATTAGGATGACTCATCCCCCAGCGTATTAAGCTTGACGAAAAAAGTTGGATAGAGAGATTATGTAAGTCAATGTATGATGTCAAAGAATGTTTATGTTTTAAAATAAGTTTATGTCATTTTGAGCTACAATAAATTTTTATTTGAAAGCATGTCATATCTTTTTAAATATAATATTGAATGTGTCACTAAGAGGAGAGTATATTAAAATATCGAAAACCTGTGTTCGTGTCTCTTGAACTGCAGCAGTCCATTTGGCAAAATACTGAACTGTAATAAATATTACCGGAGTGAACACGTTCGTGCTAATGGCTTTACAGCACGCTACTAGTAAAAAAATCCGTTAGATCATACTGTAATGTAACTATAGATACACTATTGAGGCCACGACGTGCTGCAATTACTACGCTAACGAATTTGTTATTAGAAATTCAATAAGTTGTCGTTATTCACAAAGTTCTCGTTTTCGCATTAATTGTTTTTCAAATCAATATTTGGGAGTTCCACATAGTCGACCAACATGAATTTTTCGCCAGAAGTTAAGCAAATAAATAAACCCGCAATTATAAAAACTCTTGTTGCTGGACCGATTTAGTTTAAAATCAAATTAAATTGATTGCTTTTAAAGCTACTTATATCACAAGGACTTAGATATTGGCTTAGAACAGTCCACAAACACGACTATGCGACGAAATCATATTTATAGACTACGAGAACCCTATGTATTGGAATTAAAGGCAATTGGTTACGAGTTCCTAAAATAGCGGTCACTTTTTTCAGTTTTGAGGACGTGGACTCCTGTTATTCCATCCTCACCCAGGGACTTGCCGTTTCTTAGGAGCTGGAGAGCCATTCTAATCTCGCTCAGTTTGACGTCCGGGAATATCATCGGAATAGTGTCGGATAAGACTTGCTCTTGAATCGTTACTCACACTCGCGTGTGGCTCCAAAGATAACCGGTTTAGTGACAAGAGTTTATCAAAATATCGCCCACTTTTTTCAGTTTAGTAGTTTTCTTCATTACAGACAAAGTGGACACCCAGATATAAATTTTTGAATTTTGAAAAGGTTGAATTTTCATTTAGCCATATAGATTTAATTATTTTCAACAAAATAGTCACAAAATATTATACATTATATAAACTAAATTTACAAAATATTATATAAAGTTAACCTACTAACAATATTTAGTATCACTTATACTCCACATATTATGTTACATTAGAACGAAACGGCGAAATAAAACGAAACATGTGAAAACTGTACGTAATGACTTTGCAATGAAAGACAATAAATCGGACAACGAATTTAATAATACTGTCTTCTTCGTTTTATGTTTTTATAAATTATACCGGGAGTTAGTGAAACGCTCCCGAAAACGAAGACAGACGATAGTACTAACGATAACTTTGATGAAGGGTTAAAAAGAAACTCGATCCCGAGGAAATAAATGTCATGTTAGTACGGCTAAATGAAACGATAATTTCATAAAAAAAATCATGAAAATACTTAAACATAAAACCAGCAGTGAAACTTAAAATAAAATCAGCTATTAGCATACATAGCAATATTGTCAATATTCTCGCGGACGTCGAACTCTTATATAGCTCGGTACGAAACAATGCATTAGGTAGGTATTACTACTCACTCTACCCTTCCCTTTCACACACGCGCTGCCGCTGACATGTGTCGCCACGTGGAATTTACACATGTCGTTGCCAACATGTGGGGAATTCTCCAAATTGCGGGGAATTTAAGTTAGTTGGGATTTTATGGAGATAGGTATTATGGGGACAATGCGGGATTTTGAAAATCGATAGCCAGGCCAAGTCAGAACCTTTTTCAAGAAATCTAAATACTTATCTTAACATTTTGTTAGGTTACTTATGAATATCGAATGACTCTTTTTAATTATTTCATTGCACCTCATTTCATTTTATGATTTATTTCGGCAACTTTGTGTATCATTTAATGCTTTCATTTCATTTTTAATTATAAAGAAAAATAGATTAGTTAAAGTAAAGCTCATAAATTAATTGCTTCATTTTAAAATAAATTGAGGGAATTTATGGGGAATCTGTTGAAGTTTTGTCCTTAAATTGGGAATTCGACATGAATTTCGGGGAATTTGACAAATTAGTATTGGCAACGCTGCCATGTTGCACCGAAATTTATCAACTAAGATTTGTTTGCAGGCGATATAAAATTAGAGATAAAACATGGCTAGTAATTTTAATAGTTTTGACGTACCTCTTTTTAAATTCAAAGTATTGGTCTGATTAAATACGGAAAGTCAATTAAATAAAGTGAAAGAATTATTTTTAGATTAATTCTGATAGATTAATTAACTGTCGATCATAATTGCAATTGATTTTAACTTTTGAATTATTCAGTACCATTTCATTTCTATTTTCTTGTACAAAATCAAATATAACGATGAAATAGTGTTTATAATTGTGTAAGGGGTACTGAGTACCTATTAAGTACGTTTATTAATTAATTTCAATATCATTTTGTGTAAAGAACTGCTTGTTGCGTCAAGGTACAATTGATTGTGTAATTGTATTTTAAAACATTACAACCATATCTTCTAAATACCATATGAAGACTAGTCGTAAGATAACTAAGTTTATGAATAAAATAAACGTTGGCAATGTCGTAAGTTGGTAGCTCGAAGTTGTTGACGAATATGTTTACCTGGGACAAATAGTCCGAATAGGTAAGTCCTTCGACCGAGAGGTCAATCGACGGATTCAACTCGGCCAGCGTTCGGGAGATTACGACCCATCTTCTCGTCAGGCATACCTCAAAACCTCAAAACTAAATTGTACAACCAGTGCATGTTGCAGTGATGACATACGGAACTGAGACGTGGTCCTTCACTGCTGGCCGTATGGGAAGCTCAAGGTCGCTCAGCGAGCTATGGAGAGGCTATGCTCAGGGTTTCTCTGCGTGATAAACTTAGAAATGAGGATATCCGCAGTAGACCAGAGTAACTGACATAGCCCAAAGGATAGTAAGCTATGTGGCAATGGGCCGGCCATAGCTCGAAGAACCGACAACCGATGGGAAGAAGGTTCTCGGTGGCAGCCTCATACCGGCAGGCGAAGTGTAGGGCGTCCCCACTAGATGGAGTGACGACCTGGTAAGACATGGGAAGTCAATGGATGCAGGTGGCTCAGGACCGTGCTTTGTGGCATTCCGTGGGGAGGCCTATGTTCAGCAGTGGACTTGTGGGCTGTAATGATGATGATGTCGTAATGGGTTAACGATCTGTGGAAATGATCAAAGTACTTACCGCAAGGACGTTACGATGCACGAGGCATTTGTTTTGGCAGGTTTGATTATTAGTTTTAGTTTTGAGACAGTTCCGTGTTGACTATCACGTGCGCGTGAGCGACAGTTCAATCGTTTTGTTTATTAAATTCTTGTTGTTATTACTTGTTGTTATTATTCTTGTTACGTTTTGTGTTTCTTGTTTTGTTTTAATTATGCCTAACGAGTAGGTACGTTTATAGTGCTCGTGAATACGGCAACATGTTAATGTGCGGAGAATCTCATAAAGCCACGGAGGTTTAGATCGGTAAGCTGTTTCATACCTATTTTTTTTAAATAACTTAGTACTGAACTGATCTGAATGGGTACATAACTGAATACATCATAATAACAATTATACCTACACGATGGATAAAAATTATGACGCTATCCTTGTTAACATTTCATTTAAAATTATTTTTCATTAGCTGGGAATCGAACCAGGTATTTGGTTTATTTAACCTGCGAATTCGAATTAAAGTGACTAGGTGGAGATAAGCACAGTGGCAAAATAGTAGGTTAAGTAGATAAATTAGGTATTTAGACAAGTGTTGTAAATTATTAGGTATTGTGGTACCATCGCTAGCTGCAGGCAGCGCTAATCGGTATCATCACGCTTATATTGACCCTAGTCAGCTGATTGTAATTCCACTGCTGGTTTTATGTTTAAGTATTCTAATGATTTTTTATGAAATTATCGTTTCATTTAGGTGTACTAACATGATGGAGCGTTAATAAAGCTAATAAAACGTTGTGAAAATATGACTTTTTCCCTCGGTGATTAGTTAGTAGAATACCGTTAGTACTATCGTCTGTCTTCGTTTTCGGGAGCGTTTCACAAATACCCTGTATTAACCATGTGGTGGTGTATGAATATCCATCACCCCAAATCGTCCGTGGGTGTCGTTAGAGGCGACAGGGTAAACAAACAAGGAAGGGCAGCAACTTCATCCTATTAAGAACTATAATAAAAACTGCGGTTGCCAACCCATTGCTGAGCGTGGCAACTTTGCAAACTCCTTATAGGGCATTTTATGGAGAGGATTTTGTTCTGCAGTGGACGTTGACAGGCCGTAATGAATGAATAAAATAAATTATATTAATGCATTTGAAATTTTTCTCCATCGGTTGTCGGTTCTTCGAGTATATGGCCGGCCCATTGCCACTTCAACTTACTAATCCGTTGGGTTATGTCGGTTACTCTGGTTGTACTGTAGGAATCCTCATTTCTCGTTGTACAGTTTTTATCACGCAGGGGAACTACGAGCATAGCCCTCTCCATAGTTCGCAGAGCAACCTTGAGCTTCCTCATACGGCCAGTAAAGACCACGTCTCAGATCCATAAGTCATCACTGGCAACACGCACTGGTTGTGCAATCTTGTTTTCAAGATTCGAGGTATACCTGATGAAAAGATTTGTCGTAATCTCCCGAACGCTGCCCAACCAAGTTGAATCGATTGACTTTTCGTTCGAAGTCCGACATACTTAGTCGAACTATTTATCCCAGGTAAACGTACTCGAGCTTATTGCTCCCAACAACTACCAGCAGGAAGTCGATGTATGCAGGTAGCTCAGGACCGTGCTTTGTGGCATTCCTTGGGGAAGGCCTGTGTTCTGCAGTTGGCTTGTGAAGGACTGTAATGATCAATGTGATGATGATGATGATTTGAAATTGTGCATTTTGTCGTATTTAGAAGCTGATTGCATTTTGTGAGCTACCGTTATTTATAAAATATGAAAAGGTTTCTGATATATTATTCAAATACACAGTCAATCGTTATTATTCATATTAAAAATTCTCTTTTCTTTGCAGAACAAAAAGCACAAACATGACACAAAAAGAAAGCAAATTTCCTACTAGACCCGCACTGTCACCAGGCAGCTCCGTGTGTAGCGTCACAGTACCTAATTACTGTTGCGGCTCTGTGTGGCCTGCTTGTGTATTCTTTTAAACTAGGATTTTCTCCGGTATTTTGGGCAGCTTACAAACATAAATTGCACAAGGAAAATATCTAGAACCGGAACAATTTTTTTGGATTTCTTTCTTCTGTGAGGAGTTCAAACCCGCGGCCCCAGGCACTGAAGCTGATTGCTAAGCCATGGGCCGTAAAGCGTCTCTGTCTTATTAATCTGACGATTTATGTTCTGCGTGCCTAGTGCGAGTTTTTTACGTGTTCGATCGAAAAAGTTAACTACGATTTGTATGGAATAAAAAGCGCCAACTAGTGACAATAATCAAATACAATTTATGAGTGCGAGTTTATTAAGTCGTCGATTTTGACCATCGAACATTGACTTGCATTCGACAATGAGAACGTTAACGCTCGTGATTGGTTGTTTAAAGTTTTTTCAGTGCGAGCGGCAATTATCATCGTTCGATACGTAACTTATGTAAACTTTACGCCGTCGCGATCGAAAAAGTTCTCACATAGATTTTTACAGTGAGAGAGTTGAGTGAGAATTATTGTAGAAGAGTTAATTTTATTTCGTTTTGTGTGAACGATATATTATTATGGCAGGATGGTTTTTTTTCGTTTGGAGGATGTTTGCAGCAGCTAAAGCATTAATAACTAATAATAATAGATGACTGCTATTATAACGTCAGTTTTGAAGCAGAGCTCGTGCATATTTTTCAGTCCATTGCATTTCGTGCTCGTCCATTTTCAGAGCTGTAACCTCGATGACAGGCAATTTATGGATATATATCGCCTTTTCAAAGAAAGTATTCTAGTTTTTGTGTAAATAGCGATTGATAAATCTAAGGTCAATTTTACCAATTCTTCATACGACATCCTATCCCTTGCATTAGAGGATGCTTTGCTGAGTCTCCATGCCGAAATTCCAATAAATTCTAGTCCTTGAAACCTATTTACATAACTTAAGCATCATAAGTTCACTTAACACTAAGTAACTTAAATTACATTTACTGTTCCATAAATGTCACCTAAAATCATATTAGAACGAAAACATCTTCATGTATTTTTGCTTTCAATTAAATACCATCAATAATTAACAATTAAATGGCTAATTCAACATCTCATAATATTAAAACAAACTGTCGACACCGTGACCAAATTACGAAATATAAACAAATAGGTAATAAAGATCACTATAATAACCTTTGATAGACAGATGCTGATATTAAGACCACTAAATGAAAATGTTATTCTCAATTTGTTAGTTTATCTCACGAAGTGAATGCGCTACCAACATGAAGAAAATGAACAAACGCCATTCACAGTCAGCAAACGCGATTCGAAGGGTTAGCTTCGATTGTAATTCACACTCGCTTGTTTCTCTTATCGATACCTATGACGCTAACTCGGTTAACACGATGGTGAAATCATTCGAATAGTTTTGTGGAACTCTGGATACATGTTTTGCGCCGATTTTTTTAAAAGAAACTAAATTAATTTTATACTTACATGTAATGTTACAAATTTATAGCGGCATAATTCTACAAATTCTAACGACCAACCAAATATCATTCTGTATCTAAAATATCATTTAAAGTCTGTGCTGCAATTAAAGTGTCTAATTACAGTCACGTGAGCGAATTGATAAAACCCTTTTATACGCAAAATGTTACTGACAGCGCCGGAATAGTGAGTCGTCTTCAACACAACTTAACGCACGTGTGTTGAAGTGCGTGATTAGACAAATTGAAAGCAATTTAGTTTTCCAGACATTAACGAATACCACACCTAATCTCGAGCCGTAAGCGCAATGACATTCTATCATAAAGATTCACGATCCATACAAATAAACTATGACAAATATCCTTTCTTCATTATAATTGACATTATTGAAATAGACTATATTATTAGAAAATATTGTAAATATAGTTCAGAGTGAAACATAGCAAATAGTAAGTGAGAGCCGACAGTATTCAGTTCTGACATCTTTGATGTTTAGTTCTCAAATTTTCCTTCATTCAACGTTATAAATCAAAGTCCAGCTGAACATATGCCTCCCGGATTGCCTAATACGGGGATATCTATAGTTGCCACGCTGGCAGTTGGCAACACCACTTTTCATTATTTGAGCTCAAGAAAGGAAGATGCAGCTTCCCAAATTCTGTTAAAGTTTCCTTCTGTGGATTCTTGACACCCACTGGATGTAGTGGTGACGTAAGAGAATCTACTTCTCATATTAGTTCTTAGTATCAACAAATTGTAGGACATTAGTACTTGATATCGAATAACAGAAAACTCTACAACTTGATTTAGTTATAAAACGCATATATAAAATACCAACAATAAATTTTTGATAGTTTGTTATAGTTTATGTCAACGCAAGACTTAAATCACTTCTCATTTTATCAAGTTCGGCGAAGTGCTAAACGGGTCGCCTGTGGACGACAGTCAAGAGCTCGTTGAGATATTCCTGATTTATGCGTTTAGTTTGATATCCCATTTCATTTGTTTATCATTTCCTTAAAATGAAAAGTTCAATTTAAACCTCTTATTCAAGGATTATTTTAAAATACAAAAGCTAAAGATTTTTAATTTTCTAAAACATTCCGTCTAATTTATTGCAAAAACGCGATACAATTTCTGCTTAAGACGCAAGCGCAACATTATTCAACATTTTTCTTCACATGTAATGTTGCTTGAGCCGTAATGCAGGATCTGGACTCTAGTCTTTCACTTTCTTTGCTATTATAATAAACAGTGCTGACAACTATACCAACTTACTGACTACCATAGAAGTTCAAAGCAATTGATTACGTGTCCATCTACATCCGGTGCCTTAGTCGCTTGCTTTATTAGATGGAAGGCCTAGTATCGGGAAAATTCCATGTCTCTCACATGGTCGGTCTACTGGTATGGAAACATCTAGTCTTGGTATCAGGCGTTAAAGTCCTTAGGAAGACTATACCACATTTTATTTTAAGTATTGGTATAATGATTTCTTATATTTACGCGAACACTACATTGAATTAAACTACTTTTACGGATTATATCGCGTTTAATTAACTTATTTTATTAATTCCCGACGTTTCAGTGCTACAGCACCCATGGTCACGGAGGACTGAGGTGATTGACGTCCCAATGTCAAAGTTAATCGGAGTACCTTCAGCTTTTTAATTATTAATTTTGGTCCGGACTACAGCAGAATGAACTAACTGTGTCTTGAAGTATTGCAGTGGTATGCTTGGGTTTAGTTTTAATTTTATTAATTACAGGATCCCAAGCAGGTGGTAATGTAACCTCCTCTCTATTGAAATTAGGATGTTTTAATTTCAATAGCCTCACGTATCATCCTTGGCAGGAATCGATGTTCTTTGCGAGAATCTGTGGTTTATCAAATCTAATGTAATGGCAGGGCCGTCTAGGATATGATCACAAACTGCAGCACTTCCCGGAACGTTGGTGCTTCACATCAGCTATGTGTTCTTTTACGCAGGTTTTAATAGATCGTTTTGTTTGCCTATATGAGAGACCACATTCACGGCTGTACCGCTCCTGCATCTTGTAGAGAATATTACTTGACGGATGGTAGAAATGACTAATCTTCTTCGGCGGCTTGAAGAATGTTCTTATAGAAGCTCGCTTCAAGATGTAGCCAATCTTGTCTGTGACACCTCTGACATATGGTAGTACAGCAGGCATACGCTCGACTGTGGCCGGCTTCACTCGGTCACTGTGACGTAGGCGCGGGACCCAGCTTGTTGTCGTGCAGAACCTGCTTGACGTGCTGAAGCTCGGCGGCCAGGTGTTTGCTGTCACAGATCCTCGTGCTCTCTGTAACAAAGATTTGCCCACGTAGCCAATGAAGGATGATGGTGGGATTCACCATTTAAATATCTGTTTGTATGGGTCTTTTTCTATACGGTGTGACCTATGGTGTTGTTAGGATTTCGAATGACTAATACATCTAGGAAGCTAAAATTATTTGCCTCTAACTCCATAGTAAATTGAATTTTAGAGTTTATGGAATTAAGATGTTCTAAAATGCAGTTACTTTGTCTGATGGTAAAATTGTGAAAGTATCGTCTACGTACCGCTTGTAGAACCTTGGTTTACTGGTGCAGTAAGCAGGGCTTTCTCCTCAAAGTCCTCCATGAAAATATCAGCGACAATTGGAGATACCGGTGAGCCATTGCAACACCATCTACTTGCTTGTAAAACTCTTCCTTCACAATAGATAGCCAGATGTAAGGCAATGTCTAAGCAGTACTGCATATTCTGCTGGCATGTTGTTTTCCTCTAGTTTTCTAGTTACAATTGAGATGCAGTCTTCAACAGGTAGGCATGTAAACAGAGACTGAACATCAAAACTGACCATAGTTTCATTGTCAGTAAGACATAGGTCTTTTATCTCACTAACAAAATGGTGAATCCTTAGTGTGTGCTCTTGTGTGTCCTCTGAGTGGTGATAGTGTTTTGCTAAGGTTGAGCCAATCTGTAAGTTGGCAAATCGATCTGACTCACTATTGGACGTAATGGAGCGTTCGGTTTGTGTATTTTGGTAACCCATACAACTTCGGTGGTTTGGCACGCAGGTATTATCGAATTGACGTCTAGATTCAATTTCTCAGGTATTTAATTAGATCGCTAGTTGTTTTAAGCGTATTAGTTGTGGGTCTGTTTTGACCTTTACGTACGTACTTTCATCTGATAAAAGTTGTTGTATTTTAGAATTGTAACCCGACGTATCCATTATAACCATGCACTACCTTTATCTGCGCGGAGAATCGTTAAATCTGGTCTGTTGCGTAAGTTTTCAATGCATTAATTTCATCCTTCGGAAGATTTAATTTCGGCACTGAGCTTCGACGTAACAAAGACGAGATGTTGCTGATGCAGATGCTGGGTACTACCACCTGCTTGGGATCCTGTAATTAATAAAATTAAACTAAACCCAAGCATACCACTGCAAGACTTCAAGACACAGTTAGTTCATTCTGCGTAGATCGGACCAAAATTAATAATTAAAAAGCTGAAGTACTCGGATTACTTTGACATTGGGACGTCAATCACCTCAGTCCCCATGACCATGGGTGCTGTAAGCACCCGAAACGTCGAATTAATAAAATAAGTTAATTAAACGCGATATAATCCGTAAAGTAGTTTAATTCAATGTGTAGTGTTCGCGTAAATATAAGAAATCATTATGTAAACCAGTACGGACTGAAAATAGCAAATAAAATACGCCGACTAGAGATCTCGGATCCAGCCACGCAAGATACGTAACATCATTAAATTTCTTGAAGAGATGCAGAGACCATAATCTCATTCCTACGTGTGTCAAGATATCTACTAAAAAGACATTCGAGGAAGCGCTAAGATCTTAAATCAGGCAAGCAAAAGTTGTTAATAACGGTGATTCAGCAAAAATGTACCGATCTATGTTTCATAAACAAAACCATAGACAAATCGTCCAGTGATCTAAAGACAATTTTATCGACATTTGATTATAAGAATTGCATGAAACTTTAGATAAACGAGAATCAACTAAATACAATGAATGCAAAATAAACATTTAGATAAATACTGAAAACTAACAACTAAATCAAATGTCCAACACCAACGTCAACATAAGAACTGAACACAACCATTTACAACAGACGCGAGTAATAAACAATGCGCGGTCTATAACCTGTCAAAACAATCTCTGGACGACGCGACAATAAAAGTTTTGGCCAAAGGTATGAATTTCGCAATAACACCGCGAAAATCCTGTATGAAAACATTATCTGTAGTGTTGAGGACTGTCTGTATAAAAATAATATTGGTAAGGAAGATTTAGAGCCACATGTCAAGACATCTCGTCTTTGTTACGTCGAAGCTCAGTGCCGAAATTAAATCTTCCGAAGGATGAAATTAATGCATTGAAAAACTTACGCAACAGACCAGATTTAACGATTCTCCGCGCAGATAAAGGTAAAGCACGGTTATAATGGATACGTCGGTTACAATTCTAAAATACAACAACTTTTATCGGATGAAAGTACGTACGAAGGTCAAAACAGACCTACAACTAATACGCTTAAAACAACTAGCGATCTAATTAAGAAATACTCCGAGAAATTGAATCTAGACGTCAATTGATAATACCTGCGTGCCAAACCACCGAAGTTGTATGGGTTACCAAAAATACACAAACCGAACGCTCCATTACGTCCAATAGTGAGTCAGATCGATTTGCCAACTTACAGATTGGCTCAACTCTTAAAAAACACTATCACCACTCAGAGGACACACAAGAGCACACACTAAGGATTCATACCATTTTGTTAGTGAGATAAAGACCTATGTCTTACTGACAATGAAACTATGGTCAGTTTTGATGTTCAGTCTCTGTTTACATGCCTACCTGTTGAAGACTGCATCTCAATTGTAACTAGAAAACTAGAGGAAACAACATGCCAGCAGAATATGCAGTACTGCTTAGACATTGCCTTACATCTGGCTATCTATTGTGGAAGGAAGAGTTTTACAAGCAAGTAGATGGTGTTGCAACGGCTCACCGGTATCTCCAATTGTCGCCGATATTTTCATGGAGGACTTTGAGGAGAAAGCCCTGCTTACTGCAACCAGTAAATCCAAGGTTCTACAAGCGGTACGTAGACGATACTTTCACAATACCATCAGACAAAGTAACTGCATTTTTAGAACATCTTAATTCCATAAACTCTAAAATTCAATTTACTATGGAGTTAGAGGCAAATAATTCTTTAGCTTTCCTAGATGTATTAGTCATCTGAAACTAACAACACCATAGGTCACACCGTGTAGAAAAAAGACCCATACAAACAGATATTTAAATGGTGAATCCACCATCATCCTTCACAGTTGGCTACCGTGGGCAAATCTTTGTTACAGAGAGCACGAGGGATCTGTGACAGCAAACACCTGGCTGCCGAGCTGCACGTCAAGCAGGTTCTGCACGACAACAAGCTTCGGGTCCCGCGCCTGCGTCACAGTGACCAGTGAAGCCGGCCACAGTCGAGCGTGTGCCTGCTGTACTACCATATGTCAGGTGTCACAGACAAGATTGGCTACAAGCGAGCTTCTATAGAACATTCTTCAAGCCGCCGAAGAAGATTAGTCATTTCTTACCATCCGTCAAGTGCAATATTCCTCTACAAGATGCAGGGTGTACAAGAAGCGATTGTGAATGTGGTCTCTCATATATAGGGCAAACAAACGATCTATTAAAACCCGCGTAAAGACACATAGCTGACGTGAAGCACCAACGTTCCGGGAGTCTGCAGTTTGTGATCATATCCTAGACGGCCCCCGCCATTACATTAGATTTGATAAACCACAGATTCTCGCGAAAGAACATCGATTCCTGCCAAGGATGATACGTGAGGCTATTGAAATTAAAAACATCCTAATTTCAATAGAGAGGAGCTGGGTACTACCACCTGCTTGGGATCCTGTAATTAATAAAATTAAAACTAAGCCCAAGCATACCACTGCTGACTTCAAGACACAGTTAGTTCATTCTGCGTAGATCGGACCAAAATTAATAATTAAAAAGCTGAAGGTACTCGGATTAACTTTGACATTGGGACGTCAATCACCTCAGTCCTCCGTGACCATGGGTGCTGTAAAGCACCAAACGTCGAGGAATTAATAAAATAAGTTAATTAAACGCGATATAATCCGTAAAAGTAATTAATTCAATTAAGTATTGGTTTTAAGTATTGCTTACTGACTGATTACTGACCGTGTTGGTCAGTGGTGGAAAAAACATTGAAAGTATTTCGTGGATAGTTGAGTTCACCAACAGTACTCGAGCAGCGTAGCGTATTTTTACTAAAACCCCCCTTTTCTCTTTTTTGCTATGATATTTGACAAGTGCCAAGCTCGTGAGCTACCACGCCTCGTAAGCGTGCTATAAACCCTCTCAAAAATGTAAGAGGTGTGTATCCATCTATGGGACGCACGTAATTCGTCGCAAATATATGGTACGCTTTCCCGATGATTTTAATTTCAAAATCCTCCAAAACAACCTTTACTCTGATCTGGCTAGTATTTTATAAACGTTTACACGGGCAATCCTGACATACGACCGTCCTCAGGCGTGCATCTTTATAATTCCTGTAACAAATACTATTAATCACCACTGCTTCCGCTCGTCTATTCTGACATGAAAAGGTAAACTGTCTTCAACTGTATTATACAATAATCAAAGCGTGCGTCCTTCGACCACGCATAGACCGGATGGCAGCTTTTCTCAAGCCGTCACATACAACTGCAAACTAGTATGTCCCTACGATCAATCGCTCAGGTCTGGCCCGGACGATACTGTTATCTGTACTCTGTTCGACGAACCTTACTGGACTGGACGGGTGCGTCCCTCGACCAGTGTAACTCCTTAATTCATAAGCTTGGACCAGACAAATGTGTCCTTTCAACCAGCCGCGCGCATGTGGCCTGGTACGACATTGTCCCTTCGACCAGCGTCACACAAATCCAACTCTCAACATAAAACATTCATAAGCTGGACCAGACGATGTGTCCTTTCAACCAACCTGGCGCGGCATGGCCCGGTACGATATTTTCTTTCGACCAGCTTCATACAAATGCAAACCTCAACAGCAAACACCAATTCTGTCGACCACACAATATTCGAAACCGGCTACACACTCATAAACACATTAGAAAACAAAAGGCCACTCATTCTCTCAATTCATAGCATGTTGAAGTTAAACATTTCCTGGCACATCACTAAACATTTCAATCTTTAAAATGTACATGTAAATCATATTTCATAAACATAAAACTGAGCTAACAAATCCAATAATAACATTATCAGGCATGATTGTTATAGGGTTTACTCGATGAGGATCATAATCAAAACCAATTTGAGATGCTGTTTCTTCTAACTCTGGTTTCTTTATTAAGGAACATGCCATTTTGTAAACTTAAGTTCGACAAGACAATAAGCTGCACGATCTTTCAAAGCGATTGTTAGTTAGTTTGCGACGAGCTGTTTTCCCAAATCCACGTGTAAGTGCGTACCATGTAACAAATTTATTTGAAAGCCATACATCACTCAAACTCAGAAAGCATTATCACTCCCAATCAAATAAGACAACTCCTACAAACTTAAAACGCATTTTGACAATTACTCCTTTCGCGGCGAAACAGGCCGGGTACCAGCTAGTAGTAAATAAACGTTTGTTAAAGGAGCCATGTCCTGTAATAACACTTGTTGCTATCCTGATCTGTCGCTTGTTCAATCTCATTAAGACTACTGTTAAACTACTGGTTAAGCTACTGTTTATTTCTGGCAGGTCCTCCCTGGCTTGCCTACAGTCCACTTGATTTTTCCAAAGCTGAGCGTGTTGAATAGTAAAGTTATTTCAGTTATTACGTACCAGTGAACGATCGTTACCAAAAGGGATCGGAATGATCGGTTTCGGACCTATAACGGCCATAGCCGATCCTCTCCTGGCCAGTTTGTTTACTGCGCCCGTGGCATCACACGTCAATAACATACTTTCATTTAAGAACGATCGATACAGCACCACGCCTTCATCACATTATTCGAAAATTATATGTGGGCGATTCAGGAACTTGATCACTTCTGATGACGAAGACGAACATTCTAGATGAACTGATGATGGATGGAGAGCGTGTCATGAGTCTTAATGTTTCTTCTTGTGTATTAATATTTTTTTTATATTTGAAAAAAGTAACTTGAAGCGTGATAATTCGGAAGATGACGGCGACTAGCTATATGAGTGATCTTAATGATTTATTTACTAACACTCTGAATTATACAGAATTACGACAATACAATTGTGTATATAATGAAAATAATGTGATTTTAGATCATGTGTTGAGCAATTCTGACACCTGTGTAATAGTTTGCGACCCGCTTATTCCGGAATATGCTCATCACAAAGCTTTATCTATTCTTATAAAATCTGTAAAGTTAATGAACTGAGTTTTAAATCAAACCAAATACATTTATTCAAAGGGTAGTTTTGACGAGATACGGGCTGAATTAAATGGCTTTGATTGGTACTCTCACTCTTTATGTAGATAGTTTAGATAATGCGACAAAATTGTTTTACAATAAAACTATACGAATTAAGAAAATTATACATACCGACTAAAACTATTAATCAATGCTCCGTTACCAGCCTTTGATAAAGATACTACGTAATAAACACAAATACCATCAGTACAAGACCTGTGGCAATCTAGGTGATTATAAGTCTTTTAATTTCTACGTGCAGAGCTAAGGATGTTGAAAGAGAATGTTACCGTAATTTTATCTCACAAACGGAAGAACACATTACTAGCAATCCAAAGTCGTTTTTGAGATATGTAAAATCCTTGCAACATGTAACTGCAAAATGAAACAGCTGTGAATGGAAAACAAATAAGTGACTTATTTGCAAAATACTTTCATTCCACAATTTCCTCTCATGCAGTGGTTGTCATGCTGGTCATATCATTATTAATGAGTTAAGCATTCCAAACTCAGATAATTTGAATACCATATGTATTAATAAAACTGAAATCAATAAATTACTTAAGTCATTGTATCTCAACAAATCGGGTGGGCCGGATCTTATACCACCTACACTATTTTATAGTTAATTGTTCCAAAGAACTTTTGGAACTTCTGCTCTTTCTCTTTAAGCGATCGATAGCTGAAGGTGTTGTTCCCAAAATTTGGAAGCAGGCATACATCAAACCTGTTCATAAAAAAGGGAACACTACAAAAATAGAAAATTACCGGCCTATATCAAAACTACGTTTATTTGCTAAAGTATATGAAAAGATAGTATATCAACAAGTGTACAATTCTCTTTCCCCTATACTAAGCGATGCCCAACATGGATTTCTTATAAAAAGATCAACTGTTACTAATCTGATCCTCACAAATAATTACATTTCAAATGGTATGGACATTCGTCTCCAAGTTGACTGTATTTATACTGACTACAGTAAATGTTTCGATCGAATAGATCATCAAATCCTTTTAAAAAAATTGGCAATGTCAGGTATACATGGAGACCTTCTGCGATGGTTCTCCTCTTATATTTTATTTTATTTATGTCCACTTGGCTACCGGTTCCTTCAGGCGTACCTCAAGGCTCTCTGTTGGGCCCCCTACTCTTTATTATATTTGTGAACGATATAGAGAAGTGTTTCTTATACTCCAAAGTACTCTTATATGTTGGTGATATGAAAATACTTAAATTCATCGCTAGCGCAGAGGATACTATGTTATTGCAATCAGACTTAGAAAGATTTGAAACATACTGCAATATAAATAAACTAGATTTAAATGTCTCTAAATGTTGTTTTGTGTCATTCACAAGGAAAAGCGATACAATCAATGGCGGCTATCACTCGAAGGGTACCTCTTTGGCCAGAGTATATGACGAATGTGATCTTGGAATAATTCAAGACTCTAAACTTATCTATATCTCTCTCATCATAACTAGGGCATATAAAGCCATGGAATTTGTCATCCGCTGTTCTTGTGCCTTCAACAGCCTTAAAACGATAAAAATTCTCTACCGTGCATTTGTACGGCCTATTCTTGAATATGCATCACAGGTCTGGAACCCACAATATGAGTTTATAAGTCTCGTATTGAGGGTATCCAGAAAAGGTTTTTAAAGTATCTTGATTATAGAGCGCATACGGATTTTCAGGACTATGAAGAGAGGTGCAAACGATATCACTTTCTTCCTTTATCTGTTCGACGTAATATTAATGACATATGTTTTTATCTAAAAATTTGTAATTGTTCAATTTACTCCCCGGAATTATTATCTGATGTTACTTTAAATTTCCAATAGCAAATAAGAGGAAACGCAAATTTCTTTACATAAACTGAGCTCATACGAAATATAGACGTAATTCTTTCATGATTAGAACTGCTAAATTTATAAACTCGCTTATCTTTGATATTGATTTATTTAATACTTCCCCGAGGGTGGCCAAGAGTACTTTAACCAGTGAATTTTTTGCTTAAGTCTTTGTATTAATTCTTAAAATATTCATAATACACATAGCTTTTTAACTTTAAAGTACCTATTGTTAACTAGTTTATTTATCTTTGAACTGGCTTTTGTTTATACCTTTTATTTTTAATTCTAAAAGTGGAAACTTGTAAATTGCTTAATAGTATATTATTATATTTTTATTTAATTATAAGCAATTGCTCTAAGTTTTCCGTATAATATAAAATAATAAAATAAAATTACCTCCGGACATGACGGAGTGACTTGAAGATGTACTTCGGTGACTGCTACTGGAACTTTTTGACGAATATAACTACACTTTACAATTTTTTAATTTTTTCACGATCTTATGAATCTTTTTAATTGAAATTTGACATAAAATGATCGGAAATTGGAAATATAGTAATAATTATAAGGTTTATAGTGAATACTTGTGTGTAATTAAACTACTTTAAAAATTACGTATAATCATGTTATACGTAATTACTAATGCCTTAAGGCATAATTGGATTTACCAATAGTTTTTTTATTGGTTCAAGTCAAGCTTTTGAATTTCTATTCATCTAAAACTCTTCAAAAGCGTGTAAAATGCGTTTTATTAGCTCATTAATCCAAATATTTTATCCTCTTATGTAAATCAGCTATCCACCACATACGGGAGATACGTGGATTCAGTTATAGTACTGAAGGTTTTTAATTAAACTCAACAGCAATATTTTTTTAATATTTACTATCTCACATTGCTAAGATATTTTCATCGGTAATAATATAGGGTGAAAACGTGTCAGTGCTTTTTATTTTGCAATATTTTTGCGTAGTGATAGCCATCATCATCATAGTCATCATCATTACACAACTTTTACGAGTCCACTACTGAACATTGACCTGCTCCCAAGGAAAGCCACAAAACACAGTCATGAGCCAAATGCATCCATTGACTGAAAAAGTCTTGATAAAATCTACCAGAGGCCGCCCTACATGTCGCTTGCCGGCACGAGATTGCCACTCGAAAACCTTTTTTGCTCATTATTTGTCGGTTCTTTTCTTTATATTCTTCTATAACCCCCATAAATAATGGTATTAATATTTATATAGTAAGTGTAAATGAGACGAACATCAGCAGGAATGAAATAATTATACATAAAATTAAACACTTTATCTATTACAACTGTATATTTTAAATGGCGTTAGTCTTCACGACACATAATCACTTATCACACACGAAACACATTATCACAATTGCAGTCAACGCTTCACTATTTTAGTAGCAGCTTACATGGATTCAACACTAAGCGTCTTAACGTCGACTGCTGGAGACACTTTTACTGGTAACGAAGCATTCTATCTTGGTCCTTAACCAATGTTCTGGGGTTTAATTTATCCATACCATTACGGCCTAAATAAGCCACTGCTGAACATAAGCCATACATTTCATAGATCTCATAGGGGTAATTTTTCATAGTTGCCAAGCTTGGCAGGCGAGTTAGCAACCACAGTTTTTATAATTTTGAGCTATTATCAGGAAGATGCTGCTGCCCATCTCCTGGCGTGTTTCCCTCTGTCGTCTCTTGACACCCATGGAACGATTTAGGGTAGTGGATATTCTTGCCACTACACGGCACTATTAGATAATGATTTCTCATATTTAAACGAATACTACATTGAATAAAACAAATTATTACGGATTTTATATCGTTTAATTTTACTTATTTTAAATTCCGACTTTTCGGCTTCTTTGCAGAATTCATGATCACGGGGACTGAGAAGTTATTGACGTCCTGATGCCAAAGTTAACGTGGATACCTTCGCCTTTTAATTATTAATTTTGGTCCGATCTACGCAGAATAGCATACTGTGTCTTTAAGTCTTACAGTGGTGTTCTTGGGTGTAGTTTTAATTTTATTAATTACAGTATCCCAATTAGGTGGCAATACCCAGCCTCCTTGTCTATTGAAATTAGGATATTTTTAATTTCAATATCCTTAGTAGGAATCGATGTTCTTTCGCGAGGATTTTAGTCTGTGAAGTCTGATATAATGGTGGGGGCCGTCTAGGATACGATCACAGTATATTTTATTAAATTAAAGTATTAGAATGAAAGATTTAATCGGTATACTTATCTAGTTGCTACCGGCCCACTTGCGCAGTCATCGCTTCAGCTAGCTCAGTCTGTTGTAATATATAATTTAATAATTTAAGTAAGCGGGTGAAGTGCTGAATACTGACTGTGCAAGTGGTCTGTAATATTTTCATTTCATATTTTACAGTTAACGAATCCCTACAATCAACAAATTTGGCGCTATACTGATATAAAAGTTGTTTCCATAAATGTTACATGTGGCAAAATACTATCATAATGTGACACACACACACACACACACACACACACACACATACATATTGGTCGGGGACTAAAGCATTGTCAAAGACGCTTTACCGATGCGCTTGACCGAAACACAATTTGCAAATACAATTCATTTAATTATAGTAACAGTTTTATAAAGATGAAAAGCATTATGACAATAATCGCGGAGTTGCAAGCCTGCAGCGGCTCTTTGAGATAAGCTAATGAGTTCACAATGGATCAATATTTGAACCTTGTATATTATTTTAAATAATACAATGCCACCATTTTAGAACTTCTATGATATTTTCTTTACATGTTTGTAATACCTGACATATTATAGACTGACCTATAATTTTATTTTTAATAAAATCTAATCTATTCCTTTAAATAAAATTGAAGTGTTTGTCTTCAATATAGAAGTAACTGCCTTAATAGAACTCAGAGGATTATTTGTTTAAAACATTTAGAGACGCTACAGGCAAAGCCAAGGTGTTTCACAAGTTAGTAATAAAATTCAGTATTATAAATAACTTATTATTTTCTTTTTAACACACAATTATACTAACAACGCGTGTATCTATCTATCTATCTATGTAACGAAATCTTTTAATGTAATTTCACCAACTTGTAGACGGTCGATTGAATTGAAAATTTGCACTCTCGTATCAGGACCGATTACAATACATTAATTTAATAACATCCTAGTATCCAGATCAGGATCGTCGGGATGAAATAAAATAATTTTACCTTTGAGGTGTTACTTTAGTTTTTAAACTATAATTATTATACGTTAGTAAAACTTTATGTTGTTGTTTCTATATACCGTATTATCAATTTAAAAATGTAACTTCTGTTTTCTTCAACAGCAATCGTTTACTACTAACACTTTACTATGTAGGATTTCCTTCTCATCCGTAAAAAAGTACACCGACAATTTTATAAAATTGGTAATATACGTAATAGAACCAGGCTGCAGCTATATTATGGTTGTAGCACGAATGGGTCGGCTCGACCGGGGTAGGGCCACGCTTTCACAGAATACCAGCGTAAAATAGCAGCTTAATGCTGCGCTATTTCGTATGGTGAGTGTAGAGAACCGGAGGCTCTTCTTACTGGAAACAAAGCATTCTATCTTATTCCTCAGGGGTAACTACGCATCTGCATTTTGATTCTTAATTGAGGATAAATGTAGACGTCTATGGGCCACAGCATCCACTTACCATCAGGTGGACTCTGTCTGTGTTTGTCACCCTTATTCTATAAAAAAAGACATATTATGTTCAAGTTAAACGAAAACAAACTACATTTATGCAGTAATAATTGGCATGCTTTAAAATAGCAATATTTATTTTCTCTAGAGCGAAACATTGAATTGAATATGCAATTTATAAAATCCCGCTATTAATATTTTCATAGCTTTTTTACCTCGTGTATTTTGAGTTTGCTAAAAAATTATTATCATCTTAAAAACAGCTAGTCATATTTTATTAATGATTCATTTTGAGAGGCAACGAAAATTTCAGTATTTACAATTTAAATTACATGAATTTCCGCTGAACGATAAAATAATTTACAAAATGTAAATTTTCTCTTGATGTCAAGAATAATAATATATTACGTTTATTATTCCAAAATTCAAAGTCAATTTTATGTGTATTTTGCTTCTTTACATGGTATAAAACTAAGTCGCTTTCCGGCGTCTGTACCCTTAGATCTTTTAAACTGCGCAACGGATTTTGATGCGGTTTTCATCAATAGACAGAATGATTTAAGAGAAAGATTAAAAAGTATATGTATAATTATATATAAAATTCTTCTGTCCGTGTGTATATGACCGGACTCCTCCTAAACGGCTGGACCGATTATAATGAAATTTTGTGTGTGTGATTAAGTTGATTCGAGAAAGATTTAGATTCACAATTGGACCCGGTAGGTGGCGCTATTGTCGAGATCCAGGAATCACACGTGCGACGGGGCGGATCGCTATTTTTTATATAAGAAGGGGCGCACACGAGCAGGCGGCTCACCTGATGGTAAGTGTCGACCGCCGCCCATAAACAACTGCAACAACAGGGGAATTACAGGTGCGATGCTATACTTTAAAAAAGAGTAGGCTCTTTTCTTGTAGGTCCCTAAGTCGTATCGGTCCAGAAAAATCGCTGGTGGTAGTCGCTTGCTTCTATGATTATAATTGAGTATAATTATTTAAAAAAAAACAATTAATATTTAAAATCGAAAAGCTGGCTGTGCTGCAATGGCTGCAAAGCAATTGAAACGGATATAAGGTTTATGAATTATGTATTATGACCTGAATCTGGTTAAAGCCAATCTTACTAATCTAAAGCACATCAAAGCAAAAGCAAAGCTAAGCAGCCAGCCTTTTAGTGTTCTCCAGGATACATTTAGAAGAGTGTGTACAGGAATTGAAAAGTTTATTCTCCACCTTCGATTGGAAAACCAGAATCTCAGCCAGTTCCCACCCGTTTGCTGCCAACTTACCACGCATTCGTACGGTTTGCTACGTCGTTTTCACACGTACATCAAAGGAGTGAAATTTGCCAGCATTTGTCTTTTCATCAGATTACAACGTGGGTGTCTTCAAGGCAAGAGTGAATAGGCCTTTGTTAACCTAAGTCAGTATGTTTAACCATTTTGTGCTGCATTACCACTTACCATCAGATGGAATAGTAGTCAAGTACTGGCTTATTAAAAAAACTGCGGTTGCAAACCCGCTCGCCAAGCGTTGAAACTATGGCAATATACCCCCATGACGAAAGTTACAAAAAGACGGCCCCCAGTCCCCGGCGGCCCTGCTATTCCTGGCTACGGTGGCGGTGCCATGGTAATGGCGGGGCAGAGGATGCTAAGAATCTCCGGTGGAGGTTCGGTTGTCATCTAAGACGACTCGACCTGGCAACATACATCGCACACACCCTGAGGACTAACGAGATGATCCTGGAGCTGGAAGAAGAGATAGACAAGTTGCGCTGGTATATTATAGGATTATCTGAAGTCCGAAGAGAGAGGGAGGACACGGTAATCCTCGAATCCCAAGGAGGTGTCGGATTTATTTTCCACAAGTCTCTCATTAACAACGTAGTAAAGATTGTTAGTGTGTCGACGAGGGTTGCGTACCTTATATAACACAATAACGTGTTACCCGACTTGCAGGCGCGATTTTTGTTCATAATGTTATTACCGAACGGTATTCGTTGAAGGTCATACAGACGTTCAACGAATATAATATCATAGAGACTGGCAAATTGAACAGAAGACCGAGGAGAACAATTTGCCATGGCGTATATCAAATATGAGAAAGCCTTTGATTCCGTCAAAATTTGAGCGGTGCTGCAGTCCCTTCAGCGGTGCCAAGTTGGCTCTCGGTATATTGAAGTGCTGAAGTGTTTGTACTGTAGGGCTACGATGGCTATCTGAGTATAGAACCAATGTACGAAACCTTACCAACTGCAAAGAGTTGTAAGACAGGGTGATCTTATTACCCGAAACTCATCACCGCTGCATTGGAAGATGTTTTCAAGCTACTGGACTATGGTATTAATATCAATGGCGAGTACATCACTCACCTTCAATTTGTCGACGATATAGTCCTTATGGCAGAATTGCTGGAGGATCTAAGCACTATGCTCAATGACCTCAATAGTGCCTCTCAACGGAGGTCTTAATATGAACATGGACAAAACAAGGATCATGTATAACGTCCATGTCACACCTATGCCGGTAATTGTTGGGAGCACTAAACTCGAATTTGTTGAGGATTATGTTTACCTGGGACAAATAGTCCGACTAGGTAAGTCCAACTTCGACCGAGAGGTCAATCGACGGATTCAACTAGGCAGGGCAGCGTTCGGGAAATTACGACGCATCTTCTCGTCAGGTATACCTCAAAACTTGAAAACGAGACTGTGCAACCAGTGCGTGTTGCCAGTGATGACTTATGGATCTGAGATGTGGTCCTTCACTGCTGGCTGTATGAGGAAGCTCAAGGTCGCTCAGCGAGCTATGGAGAGGGCTATTCTCGGGGTTTCTTTGCTTGATAAACTTAGAAATGAGGATATCCACAGTAGAACTAGAGTGACCGACATAGCCCGACGGATTAGTAAGCTGAAGTGGCAATGGGCCGGCCATATAGCTCGAAGAACCGACAACCGATGGGGAAAAAAGTTCTCGAGTGGCAGGCTCGTACAGGTAAGTGAAGTGTAGGGCGACCCTCCACTTGATGGAGTGACGACCTGGTAAGAAATACAGGAAGTCAATGAATGCACGTAGAATTCATGCTTTGTGGCATTCATTGGGAGAGGCCTATGTTCAGCAGTGGACTTGTGAATGGCTATAATGATGATGACTGACTTATTATTAGTTTTTTTTTTATAGGACAAGGGTGACAAGTATTACTAGTTTATAAATTAATCACCAATATCGTCATCATTACATTATATTACGTTGTCATTATTACATAACATTACATCACTCACAAGAATACTGCTAAATTTAGACCCTCAAGGAATGCCACAAAACACTATCCCGAGTCACCTACATCTACTTCTTGCTCCTCTTACCAGGTCATTACTCCATCTAATGGGAGGCGCATTTCACTTTCCGGTACGAGGCTGTCATTCGAGAAACTTTCTTCCCTATCGGTCATCGGTTCTTCATATGTAACTGGCACATTACCACTTCAGGTTACTGTTTCGTTGGCCTTTTTTTTATAGGATAAGGGTGACAAACGAGCACACAGTCCAGCTGATGGTAAGTGGTTGCTGTGGCCCATAGACAGCTACATCTATCTTCGATTACGAATCAAAATGCAGATGCGTTGTCACCCGTGAGGACTAAGATGGAATGCCTCGTTTCCAGTAAAAAGGGTCTCCGGTTCTCTATACTCACCATACGAAACACAGCGGCATTAAGCTGCTATTTCACGCTGTAATTCAGTGAGAGCGTGGTCCTTCCCCGGTCGAGCCGACCCATTCGTGCTACAACTATACAATTAATATAGCTGCAGCATGGCTCTACCACGTATAAATGTTACCTATTGTTGTTAAAAAATTGTTTCTTTAATTCCTGTGAAGAAGTATAAACAAGTGGAAGGCTTAAAAAACTGCCATTTAATTTGACAGGCACTTAATTTATGTTAGAAGTAAATATATTCAATTAAATGTCGAACGAAATTTCGGAGTTCGATTCGTCGGTTGAGCGTTAATTCCATGATAGTTTATTTTTGAATTAATTTAGAGTCATGTATTACATAGTAATCAGCTGTGCAATACGAATAGAGGTATTATGTTCAATTAAATGCTTATTTTAGAGGGAAATATATTTAGCACTTGAGATTATTTTTGTTTTTTGTGATAACAGATAAGAAACATTTATGTTTTCATAATGAAAGAGATAGATGTAATTTAAACAAGAAAGGCCTCTTATCGATGTAATATGGTCGCCTAGACATCAGTTTTTCATGTTGTGTGAGATGTGAACCGAGCGCAAAATCGTGTGAAATAAATACGAAAATAATTTTTATTATGTTGTAAAAATTTCAGAAATGTATGTAAAAGTAGGTCATAAATGTTTCAGGACTATTGTTCGTATAAAATAGGATAGTTCTGTGTTAAAAATGTTTAAATTTGTGCTAAATATTGTGAAATAAAGATAGTTTATATGCTGCAGCTATATTAATTGTATAGTTGTAGTACGAATGTGTCGACTCGACCGGGGAAGGACCACGCTCTCACAGAATACCAGCGTGAAATAGCAGCTTAATGCTGCTGTGTTTCGTATGGTGAGTGTAGATAACCGGGTACTCTTTTTACTGGAAAAGAGGGATTCAATCTTAGTCCTAATGGCTGACAACACATCTGCATTTTGATTCGCAAACGAGGATAGATGTAGATGTCTATGGGCCATAGCAACCACTTACCATCAGGTGGACTGTGTGCTCGCTTGTCACGCTTATCTTATTAAAAAAAAGTTGTTTTTAAGTGAAAAATATGTGTAAATTCGTGAATGAAACTATTGTAATAGTTAAGTTGTTTATGATTATTAATAAAGACTGTTATTACAACCTTGTGTGTTAGATATTTAAGATTTCTACCTTTGAAGAAGCGTTGTAAAATAGGCATATTTTGTTAAATAAATCAAATAGTTTTCATGTGATCATAATGTAATGTATGTAATAATATTAAAACTTTTTGTGGTATTGTTGTGTACATATTGTTTGATCATAATATGTTTTTTATGTATAAGTTATTGGGAAAAATGTAAGAGAGCAATAGCAAAAATCGATGTAAAATTTTGCCAAACCGCGCTCGGTGCGCGGTTCTCTTTCGCGTATGGCTTTGAAGAAGCTCAGTAAACTGGTTACTGGTCAATTCATTCGGGACCAGCTACCAGTTTTATGTTTAATCAAGAAAGAAAAAAACGCATAAGGAAGTGATAGGAAATTAGTAAAAGTTAATGTTGCTCTCGTATGGGGAAATTTTGAAGATAATTGCTGTTTTATTTCCTAAAGTATCTTCCACCACCTATGAATACAGTCCACATATACAGCGTGACGTCTAGACAGGGACTATTTCAAGAGGACCCGTAATCTCAGTTAATATATACCAACGTAAGGAGGAGCTTTGCTTCTGCGTTTCGCTTAGTTAGTGCAGGTGACCGGAGGCTAATCCCCATAACATGTGGAATTTAAAAGAACTACCCCAGGAGGTACCAGCACCCCTGGTAATGGAGAATCCTCACTGGCATCCACAGTCAAGCCCCTCTTCCTGAGCGTGGGTGCTCAGGCTGCTGTATTCTGGGAGGCAAAATCCCTCTATACTAACACTGCAGGGCAAACAGAGCAATAAAACCATGGCGACCCTATGCCACATATCCGTGGACTTCTGCAACATCAGGGGACCATCGAACCACCTTAACGCCGTCCACTACCATCTAGAACAGGCAAAGCCGGCAACACTCTTTGACCGAGATGCAGGTGTCCTCTCCGGCTGATGCTTCGTGCCTCTCCTACCCAGGGTACAAATTAGAACACTTCTTTGTGCCCCGGGCTGGAGCATACGTATACGTCAGAGGATATCTGTTCTCGACGCCTCGGCAGTCTTGACTCATCCGGACGGATATCAGGTTTCCGTCGATGCCCCTCTTGTCTTCGGACCATTGTCTGATCCGGGTGTGGTGCCACTCACGCTCTCCTCGCGGTTGCGTTCTGCAGGTTGCCGCCGTGTTTGGCATTACAGGTCGGCGGATTGGGATGGAATGCGGTCTTTCTTTGCATCCTACCCATGGGCGGGTTTGCTTCTCGCCGGATGATCCCAGCGCTGTTGCTGACTCTGTCACCGATGTGGTGCTACGGGGAATGGAACTATTTTCCATCATCTGTGGTACCCGTCGGTGAATCACAACCTGGTTTTGGTCGCTCCTGTAAGACTGCATTACGCGGTAAGCAGGAGTTATCGAACCTGGGCTGAGGCTTCGGCGGCTCGGGATGTAAACACCAGCATGCTTAAAAGAAGTATAACTTCGCCTCCAGGTCCTTCAAAGAGTTATTGCCAAAGCCAAGTCAGAGCACATAGGCAGAATTGGCGAGAAACTAGTTCGCTTTCCTTCGAGGAACCCGTGCATTCTGGTCTCTCGCCAAGGCTGTCCAAGAAATTCTGTAAGCCATCACTACCATCTCTGCAGGGAGGATGACTCACTGGCCCACGACGCAAAGAAAGCCGACCTTTGAAACCTTTTTGCGTCAACTCGACTCTTGATGACGAGGAACACCGCCGACCATCCCGCAGTGTGAGTGCTCTATGCCTGATGTGCGTTTCACACAGTGCTCAGTGCATAAGCACTCCTCTCCCTGGACATCCACAAGTCAGTGGGCCTGATGGAATCCCGCCAATTGTGCTGAGGACGTGCGCTCCAGAGTTGGCACCAGTTCTAGCGTCTTTTCGGTACTCCTACTCCCTAGGCGTTGTCCCGATTCATGGAAGACAGCTTTCGTGCACCGATCCTAAAAGGTAACCGCTCTGATCCGTCCAACTACAGGCCTATCGCCATCACCTCCTTGTTCTCGAAAATAATGGAGTCAATTATTAACTGCCAGCTCATGCGGTATGAGGAGCACCAGCTGATTAGTGACTGCCAGTACGGTTTCCGTCGGGTCGCTCAGCTGGTGATCTTCATTTACCTAACACATAGATGGGCGCAGGCGATCGGGTCAAGGAGAATTGGCCGTTGGTTTGGACATAGCGAAGGCCTTCGATCGGGTCTGGCACAAAGCGCTTCTTTCGAAGCTTCCTTCGCTTGGGCTTCGACGAGAGGTGTGCAATTGGATCACCAGTTTTCTGGCTGATCAGAGCATCAAGGTCGTAGTAGACGGTGCGTGCTCCGATTACAAGACTATTAACGCTGGTGTTCCACAAGGCTGCGTGCTATCACCAACGCTGTTTCTTCTGCATATCAATGATATGTTGCAAACCGGTAACATTCATTGCTATGCGGATGACAACACTGGTGATGCTCTATACCAGCCATGCCAATATTTCTCGGGAAAACGTCGCCGGTACCGGAACAAACTTGTGTCTGAAGTCGAGACTTTGTTGGACAAAGTCTCGGATTGAAACGACTAAATCTAGTCCAGTTCAATCCCCAGAAGACACAAGTTTGCGTTTACCGCTAAAGGAACCCTTTGTCGTATCACCTCGGTTTCAAGGCACTCCCTTGTTGCCTCAGCCAGTATCGGAATCCTCGGCGTTGACATATCAGGTGACGTGCGGTTTCGTGGTCACTTGGAAGAAGAAGCAAAATTAGCCTCTAAAAGCTGGCGTGCTCAGTAGGCGGGGCGGTATTTCATGCCGACACACCTGCAACTTTACAAGGCGCAGGTTCGGCCTCACAGGAATACTGTTCCCATCTCTGGGCAGGGGCTCCCCAGTGCCAGCTCCTTCCACTTGACCGCATTCAGCGCAGAGCGGATCGAATCGTCGACGACCGAGTTCTTTCCGATCGGCGACTCACTAACACTGCGTAGAGATGTTGCATCTCTTTGCGTATTTTATCGCATATACGGGGAGTGCTCTGAGGAATTGTTCGGACTAATTCCAGCCGCTCAATTTGACCATCGCACATCGCGACAAACTCGCGATACCATCATACCATCTGGATGATTGGCGGTCACCACGCGCGATTTAGAAGATGTTTTCTTCCTCGCACAACTTCCTTGTGGAACCGATTACCACCAGCGATTTTCCGGACCGATACGACTTAGGGACCTTCAAGAAAAGAGCCTACTCCTTTTAAAGGCCGGCAACGCATCTGCAATTCCCTGGTGTTGCAGTTGTTCATAAGCGGCGGTAGTCATAACATCAGGTGAACCGCAGGCTCGTTTGCCCCTCTCCTATAAAAAAAATAAAAATAATAATAATAAGAGATATTATTTGATGAGTCAGTTATCCCAAACATTATCTATTCATGTCAAAGTAGAATTACAGACTCAATAAAACAATTCTCCTGTTCTACGCCCAACATCCAGCAGCCTTATCAAACTTCACAATCAAAACTGTAATAACAGTTGTTCAGTACCTAACGTAACGTTCGTTGTTCAAAGTTGTTGAAGATAAAGGGAACTATTCCCACAAAGACGAACAGTGATATGGAGCAAATATTTGAATAAAACATTTGTGTTGCATCTGTTATTACGCTGCAACTATCAAAGCGTTTCTAACTTCGGGGCATTGTTTTATCAATTTTATATCATATTCTAAAACATATTCATGATGTATTTTTTTTTGGTTTCTGTTAACTAATAAATAACACAGATAATTAAATATCACGCTTATAGCGCCTTGGTAGCTCAGTGGCTAAGTGCTCGCTGTAAATTTTGCAGTATGCGAGCAATCCGGGTACGATCCGCCGGTACCAATGAAATTGTTAATGCAATTTTAAGTGCTGATTTTACCACTTGCTCGGCGGTGAAGGCAAATATCGTGAGAAACCTGCATGTCTGAGAAATAAAGAAAATATATTTCGAAGACATATGAAGTTCGCCAACACGTATTGGTGCAGCGCGGAATATTTCCTTGCCTAAAACCCTTTCAGATATGAGACGAGGCCTGTGCCCAGCAGTGGGACGTATATAGGCTGTAAATTTAACTTTAATTTAATTCGCTCATAATCCCTATGAATATCCAATACCCCATATATCGTCGGTGTGGGTGTTATAAGACAGTAGAAACTAAACATTGGATAAACAGCGTCTTTCTAATAACAACTAAAACGTGCAACATTAAAAAGCAAATGAAAATTAAAAGCGTAGCAACCATGGCAAATATATCCCTACGACGCAATCTATATGTAAGCCTTTGTTCAGCAGTGGACTTGTGAAGGACTGTAATGACCATGATGATGATGATGTTGATTTACAATATATATTAATAATAGGCCATTTTCTCAGACAGAGAGTCAACGACAACAGATTGTTTTAACGCAACAGTCTGAAAATTCACGCAGCGCAGACTCAGACGAGCTTATGCAAATGACACCGTGTTGCATAAATTTGCAGAATATATTTAAGTGAATATAAAGCTCTTTTAAAACATTAATGATGATAAATATACTATTTATATCGTGCTACGAAAAAGTTTTTTATTAATTATTCTTTACATCCACTGTTGAACATACCCCCACCCCCTCCCTCATAGATTGCCTCATAGGGTGGTGTTTGCAGAGATTGCCACTGTTCTTGTTAGGAAGATTTTGCTATTTCAGCTGCCTTCTGTCATCTCCTGGCACTTCTTACGACAAAACTTAAATATACGTAATTATTAACGTTAATGCCATTGTAGCTCAGGATCTTAGCTCATGGTAAATTTCGTTAAACTGCAATGAAGGAACGCGGCGGTTGAACTCCATCCTTTTTGAAAATAGGCCATGAGTCATCAATATAATGAGCTGTAAACATCATCAGGAGTGACAACGCTTCTACATTTCAATTCTTAATCGAAGATAGATGTAGATATCCATAGGCCAAAGTTTCCACTTACCATAATGTGAACTATGTACTCGTTTGTCACCTATCCATAAAAAAGTATGAAAGTGCTGTTAGATAAACAGACATAGACATAGACCCCCTCTCATTTCTAAAAGGATTGTGGTGCCAAGAAAAACCCAGCTTGCTTAAATGTGTGTGTTACGGACTTCATAATTCAGCAAAACATTTATAATTTCTGAAGACATGCCTGAGATTTTGATGAAAATTTAATGGAGAGACATGTGTTAAGCACTTTTTATAGGATGTTATTAATAAACGAATGAATGGAGACATACCGACTATCCTACTTAACACTTGAAGTGTTAATTAATAGAATCAGGCGTTACTTTGCGGAAATCCATTATATTGAAGTTGTAAATATTTACTTTGCAAACATCCGCTTAATAAAATAAAATGATGTGTCTTACCTAGTTTGAAGCACCTCCGCCACTCCCTTAATTGCGTGCACTATCCCCGTCACCACTAATCCCAGCACCACTACTCCCAACACCCACTACACTAGGAAAGACACACCACCGATGACAATACGACACGTGTTTCGCCTCTCACGAGGCATCCTCAGGCGATGTAGACTCTGCGGTGGCTGACCGCTAAGATTATCCTTAGCGGTCTATATTAGATAAGATTATCCTTAGCGGTCAGCCACCGCAGTCTACATCGCCTGAGGATGCCTCGTGTGAGGCGAAACACGTGTCATGTGTCATCAGTGGTGTGTCTTTCTAGTGTGGTGGTGTTAGAAGTAGTGCTGGGATTAGTGGTGACAGGATCACTGCAATTGAGGGGAGGCAGGAGGTGCTCTTTAAACTAGGTAAGACACATATATTTTATTAAGCGGATGTTTGCAATAATGTTACAACTTTACAAGTGTTACCTAAATCAAAAGAAAATAAAGTCCTGCCCTCGAAGTTGTTTAGCTCAGGCCACCACCCTCTAATACTTATTTCTGCAGCCTAGCAACAGTGCCTTCACTGTTGTATTCCATTTTACATTGTATCCAGTATCTTGAAGTCTTGTAGGAATATGCTTGGTTTGCATTTTATTTTATTAATAGTAGGATCCCAACCACATGGGATCAATAGCAGGTCAATACTGCTGTGTTTCGTATAGTTAGTGTACAGAACTGGAGACTCTTTACTGGAAACAGGGCATTCCATCTTAGTCTTCGGGTGTGGCAACGCATCTGCTTTTTGATTCTTAATCGAGGATAGATCAGGTGGACTGTGTTGTGCTCGTTTGTCACCCTTATACTGTAAAAAAACATCCGAATTTAAATAGAGAAGATGGTGGGGTGATATTATCTGCTTGACATCCTATAATTAAAGAAAATTAAATTCAAACTCATGTATACTACTGCACGACTTCAAGGTACTGTAAGCTCCTTCTGCGTAGATCGGACCAAAAAGTAATGTTCAAAAGCTAAGTATACAGGGCCTACTATGACATTGGGACGTCAAACACCTTAGTCTCCTCCGTGACCATAGGTGCTGTAAAGCTCCTGAAACGTCAGGAATTAAATATAAGTAATAAAACTATTGGTAAATCCAATTGAGTATGCCTCAAACGCATTAAAAAAATTAAGAATAACATGATTATACGCAAATTTTTAAAGTAGTTTAATTACACAAAAGTTTTCACTAAAAACCTTATAATTATTACTATGCTTCAAATTTTCCGATAATTTTATGTCAAATTTCAATTTGAAAAAAGCTTGGAAAATGTCAAAGTGCACTACTCATAATGCTCATATAATCGTGAAAAAATTAAAAAAAAAATGTAAATTGTAGTTCTATTCGTCAAAGATTTCCAGTCAGCAGTCACCGAAGTACACCTTCAAGTCACTCCATCAAGTCCGGAGGTAAGGTCTATTCATAAATAATAAAACGGGCCCAAGCTCGGGACGTATAGTTCTCCTCGTCGAGGAGTTCCAGTAGAAGTCATCAAAGTACACCTTTAGGTCACTCTATCAAGTCGAGGTAAAGTCTCCTCATAACTAACAAAACGAGGCCAAACTCGCCACACCTAGTTCCACTCTTCGAGGAGTTCCAGTAGCATTCACTGAAGTACACCTTCAGGTCATTCTATCAAGTCCGGAGGTAAGGTCTCATCATAACTAACAAAACGAGGCCAAACTCGGCACTCCTAGTCCTACTCTTCGAGGAGTTCTAGTAGCATTCACCGAAGTACACCTTCAGATCATTCTATCAAGTCCGGAGATAAGGTCTCAACATAACTTACAAAACGAGGCCGAACTCGGCACACCTAGTTCTACTCTTCGAGGAGATCCAGTAGCATTCACCGAAGTACACTTCCAAGTCCTTCTATCAAGTCCGGAGGTAAGTTCTCATCATAACTAACAAAACGGGGCGAAACTCGTCACATCTAGTTCTACTCTTCGAGGAGTTCCAGTAGCATTCACCGAAGTACACTTTCAGGTCATTCTATCAAGTCCGGAGGTAAAGTCTCATCATAAGTAACAAAACGAGGCCAAATTCGGCACACCTAGTTCTACTCTTCGAGGAGTTTCAGTAGCATTCACCGAAGTAAACCTTCAGATTACTCCATAATGTCCAAGACGTATCATCATCATCATCATCATTACAGCCCTTCACAAGTCCACTGCTGAGCATAGGCCTCCCCCAAGGAATGCCACAAAGCACTGTCACGAGCCACCTGCATCCATTGACTTCTTGCATGTCTTACCAGGTCGTCACTCCATCTAGTGGGGGTCGTCCCACACTTCGCCTGCCGGTACTTATAAGTATATTTATATATAAATCCTACGTACTTATAGCGACAAAATATTATAATAAAAATCTGTGATTATAAAAATAATAACTTGGTCAAGTATGTATCAAATTTGGTTTTTGGAATATTTTGTATTTCTACAGCAATCCACTCACGACGGCGGCCGAGCGCGTAGTAAGGCAGAGCAAAGTGTATTTAGTAAAATAAATTTGATAATTAAATTACTAGTTTTAGTTTTTTTTTAGTACAGTTTTTAATATTGTATATAATAAAATATTATAGAAAGTAAAATAAATTAATACAAGGCTGCTAAAACACCGAAAATTTCGAGATTTCGCAGCCGAAAAAAATTAATTATAACTAAACAAAACAAATTTAAACTGCCATTTACATTCCATGGCTTCCCACATGATAGATGAAGAGATTAAAAATACATTGAGTTAAACAATTGATATTTTCAAAAGTTATCGTGTTTACCACTCCATGCGGACTTATTAAATCTTCACCATAAGCCACTAAAACCACTTTTTTAATGTAAAAATAGCAATTAATCGATTAAAAAAAATAAGTGCAACAATCATTTACTTTTGTTGGAGCTTTTTATATAATTTATATGTTCAATATGATTGTTAGATACGATTTTATGCGACAAAACGTTGAAATCTTGATTTTTAGACGCTAGTAACGTGCTTTTCGCTTAAGGTATGCAATAAGTAAAATGAAACGCAATAAAATCCGTAATACTGGTTTTATTCAAGAAAGTTGATATTTATCACTAATTAAAATTAAACTAAATTGATTATTCTTCATAATTAACATTACAGTCCTTAATGTTAATTATGAAGAACATTAAGGACTGTAATGTTAATTATGAAGAATAACGCCATAAAATATATATAATATAAAGTCGATATCGACTTTCTGCATCTCGTACCAGGTCGTCAGTCCATCTGAGGAGGCCGCCTACACTTCGATTACCGACTTGATACTGCCACTCAAGAACTATTTTCCCCATTGGTTGTCGTTTCTTCGAGTTATATGGCTGGTCTAGTACTTCAGCTTCCTTTTACGTACTTTTTATTCTTTCAATAAAATAAATGAAATTATACGAAGATCTTGAAACTCTAAAAACATTTACCACCATTGACACTGTTTTACATTGAATGTGTCGACAACTACTTGCGACCTATTTGACCCGTTTATTTATTCATAGAGCGCTTTTCATATCAGCGCACGACCGACATTCTTACTGTTATTTTAAGGTGAGCTTTGAACGCAAAAAAGTTCAAGATATACAAATGGCCTAATTCGCTTTCGTATTCTACTGCACCATACTATTTTCTTTATCGGCTCCTAAAAGTTTTAAATATAATACACTACAATACTCTTTATTGTACAGTGTACACCAGGCAAAGATATATATAAGAAAGATAAATATAACAAAAATAAACAAATATTGATGGAAAAACAAAAAGCAGTCTTATCGCTACATAGCAATCTCTTCCAGACAACCCAGAAAAAGAATTAAATATAAATTAGAGGATTATCGGGTAGGGTGCACTAAAACAAGAAATGAAAGCAAATAAAAAGACAACTTAATTTAGGTATATCAATGACAATAAATAAAAGAAGAAAATATACTGCTGGATATCAATCCCTCACGTAGTAGGGATGATTTGCCTTAATAGTCACGCTTAAAAAGAATCAATAGGGACGAGAATCAATAGAAAGTCTAAAAAAAACTACCCACTTTGTATGTTTATTTTGGGAGAAGGCACTGGCTACTGAGATACGGGATCACCTACATTAAGAAAAAGGGTCTTCACATTTAATTGAAAAAAGTTATTGGTGAAATAAAGCTAATGTAATTATTATAAAAAATTGCTTTTCTGTATATATATAAGCAATTTTTTGTATATATAGTTCGAACTCGGAATCCATCCATCGACTTCCTGCATATCATACCAGGTCATCACTCCATCTAGTGGGGGTATAAGCTACACGTCGTCTACCGGTACGAAGCCGACACTTGAGAACCTTTCTTCCCCTTATTTATGTGATAAATGGCTATATGAAAAGTAAAAAGTAAGAGACGATATTTTATTTAAATAAACTGACGTGAAGAATGTTACGCTTGGCACCCAGAGGGTAGGCAGAGACTATGAACTTCCATTTGGCACTATCCTGACACACCTCTCTCGCCTACTCCACATCCATATACCTACGCATACACGCTCGTCGGTTAAGGGTACTATTAATATGGCCCATTTTCAATATATCGCCAATTCGGTCGATAAATTTTCGCCTAGGGCGTCCCTTTCAGACTCTGCCGATTAAAAATAACTAAAGTTATAAAGCAAGAATCTGACGTAAAAGACCTACAAGCGAATCTTGATAGACTTGTAAAATTTTGTGAAACAAATCGAATGCTTCTCAATCCGGACAAATGAAGTTTTATAAAATTCACGAGAAAAAAAATCCATTAATGAGTTCTTAAAATATTTTGGGTAAAAAACTGAAAGAAACCAATTCCATTAGAGACCTGGGCGTAATATTTGAAAGCAAATGAAGATTCGATAAACATATTAATTCTATAGTGACTGCTTCTTTCAGGTTGCTCGGCTTTGTTCTTAGACAGTCTAAAGATTTCAAAAAGGTAACAACAATACTTCAACTGTACAACAGCTTGTTCCGTAGCAAACTTGAATATTGTTGTCAAGTATGGTCTCCCGCTTACAAAAACCACATTGAAAGAATCGAACGTGTTCAAAAAAAACTCATTAAACACCTGATCTGTCGTTTTAAGGCGTCAAATCATAGTGAGTGCTACAAAGAGAAATTCGATTACTTTAGGATGAAACCACTGGCAGTTCGTAGATCTCTTCTTGATTTGAAATTTCTTCATAAACTTTTCAATGGTAAAATTGATGACAGTGAGCTGTTGAGTAGATTTAATATTAATGTACCTCGGAGGCCTCCTTGCAACTCATGTCCTTTCTTTAAGACTGATAGCACTCGAACAAAACTTGGACAAAATTCTCCAATAACACGTATGTCACGCGTATACAATGTATGTGTAAAAACATAGCAACACTGGACATTGGTTGTGACGGGCTCACACGTTTTATGAAAAAATGTAGTGAGTTTAGAAAATTAATTAGTCACTAACATTATGCTAAACTTAACTTTTATTTATGTTACAAAAACTATTATCTATCTTTTGTTCATTAAATTTATTTTTGTTCCAACTACCATTAAAATAGGGAAATTATAAACACTGTTATTGTTTTAAATTTATGTGTTCTCCTATAATTGGTAGTACATAGTAATTTGTAGATGTAAGGCATGTGTTAGAAGTAATTTAATATGTACAACCTATGTCCTGAAGTCGTAAAAGACGACAAAAGGAAACAAACCATGAGATGGGTAGCAGCGTCTCCTAATAATAACTACAAAATAAAAAAAGTGATTTTCAATCCGTCTGCCAAGAATGGCATTTGTGGCAAAAATATTCCCCTTATGAGGCAATCTATGTAGAGATCTATTATCAGCAGTGAACTTTGATAGACTGTAATGAACAAATGAAAACGAATAAAATAAAATATAATAATTTGTACTCTATATACATAACAAGAATACTTACTGAAAGTTATTTAAGATGAAAAAAAAATAACTTGTATCTAATTATCGACCTATGTCAATCCTCTCTACCGTATAAAAAGATTTTTGAATCACTTGTCCACCCAATCATATTCAATCATGTTAAAAACCACCTATGTCCCTGCCATCATGGTTTTATGCCTAATAAGTCTACTAATACTAATTTGCTCAGTTATGTTTCCAATCTTATTGATTTGGTTGACAAAAACCTTCAAGTAGATGTAATATATACTGATTGTCGTAAGGCATTTGATAGGGTGGACCATAATATACTTGTTAAAAAAACTCGCATATTTTTGTATTTCTGATACATTTTTAAACTGTTCCAAATCCTATCTCTCTAATGAAAATGCCAGAGTAGTAATTGATGGCGAGTGTTCGGATTCTTTCAATGCCATTTCTGGTATTCCGCAGGAATCAAATTTGAGGCCTTTATTCTTTGTTTTATTAATGATATAGTAAATGTATTTAAAAAAATCTGGTTTATTTATTCGCAGACGATTTAAAAAAAACATAAACACTCACGCCTGTCACCCAGAGGGGTAGGCAGAGACTATGAACTTCCATTTGGCACTATCCTGACACACCTCTCTCGCCTACTCCACATCCATATACCTACGCATACACGCTCGTCGGTTAAGGGTACTATTAATATGGCCCATTTTCAATATATCGCCAATTCGGTCGATAAATTTTCGCCTAGGGCGTCCCTTTCAGACTCTGCCGATTAAAAATAACTAAAGTTATAAAGCAAGAATCTGACGTAAAAGACCTACAAGCGAATCTTGATAGACTTGTAAAATTTTGTGAAACAAATCGAATGCTTCTCAATCCGGACAAATGAAGTTTTATAAAATTCACGAGAAAAAAAATCCATTAATGAGTTCTTAAAATATTTTGGGTAAAAAACTGAAAGAAACCAATTCCATTAGAGACCTGGGCGTAATATTTGAAAGCAAATGAAGATTCGATAAACATATTAATTCTATAGTGACTGCTTCTTTCAGGTTGCTCGGCTTTGTTCTTAGACAGTCTAAAGATTTCAAAAAGGTAACAACAATACTTCAACTGTACAACAGCTTGTTCCGTAGCAAACTTGAATATTGTTGTCAAGTATGGTCTCCCGCTTACAAAAACCACATTGAAAGAATCGAACGTGTTCAAAAAAAACTCATTAAACACCTGATCTGTCGTTTTAAGGCGTCAAATCATAGTGAGTGCTACAAAGAGAAATTCGATTACTTTAGGATGAAACCACTGGCAGTTCGTAGATCTCTTCTTGATTTGAAATTTCTTCATAAACTTTTCAATGGTAAAATTGATGACAGTGAGCTGTTGAGTAGATTTAATATTAATGTACCTCGGAGGTCTCCTTGCAACCCATGTCCTTTCTTTAAGACTGATAGCACTCGAACAAAACTTGGACAAAATTCTCCAATAACACGTATGTCACGCGTATACAATGTATGTGTAAAAACATAGCAACACTGGACATTGGTTGTGACGGGCTCACACGTTTTATGAAAAAATGTAGTGAGTTTAGAAAATTAATTAGTCACTAACATTATGCTAAACTTAACTTTTATTTATGTTACAAAAACTATTATCTATCTTTTGTTCATTAAATTTATTTTTGTTCCAACTACCATTAAAATAGGGGAAATTATAAACACTGTTATTGTTTTAAATTTATGTGTTCTCCTATAATTGGTAGTACATAGTAATTTGTAGATGTAAGGCATGTGTTAGAAGTAATTTAATATGTACAACTGTTGGAGATCCATTTAAATAAATAAATAAATAAACGGAACAAATTAACGGAATCGAACAAATTAACGGAATCGGATCAGGATGTTGCAATGGTTTTTGAGAAATATTTTACGGATATTCCGATCTTAACCACTAAGTCACTGAATTCTTCTCCTGCCGTCGCCGAATCATTACTTAAACAAAATGTAAATGCGTCTACAAAGAATTTTACATTTCATAAAATATCATCAAAAGATATTGTAAAATATTTTAAAACTATTGATATTAAGAAAACTGCGGACCTGTGGGGGACTTCCGTTAAAGTTGTTGCGTCTATAATCGATATAATCGCGCCTCAACTAACTATTATTTTAATACTAGTATCGAATGGTGTGTTTCCTGATTTGATGAAGCATAGTAAAATAATACCTTTATTTAAATCTGGTAGTACATTAGACCCGCCAATTTTAGACCCATTTCTGTACTGCCAACACTAAGTAAAATTTTTGAAAAAATTATTCTTGATCAAATGTTAATTTTTTAATATTAATAATTTACTTCATAAAATTAATTCGGTTTCTGAGGTCACTCGACAACTGATGGTGGTGTTGAGCTGATTAAATATATTTTCAATGCATGGGAGAATTTCACAGAATTTGGGTATATTCTGTGACCTATCAAAACCTTCGATTGTGTTCACCATGAAACATTAATCAGGAAACTACAACACAGTGTAAAGTAATGCTCTTAAATTAATTGTTTCATATTTAAGTAACATACCTCAAAAGTTGTCATTAATAGTGTGAGCTCTTCCGGGTCGATAGTACAAATGGGCGTGCCTCAAGGCTCAATTCTCGGCCTCTTTCTGTTCTTGTATATATATTAATGACTTACCTTACATAGTAGGGGATAACCATAATATAGTATTATTTACTGATGACACTTCATTAATTTTTCAAATTAAAACGACAATTATTAAAATATGACGAAGTAAATAATGCTATATCTAAATTAATAAATTGGTTTAATGTTGATAACTTGCATTTAAATAGCACTTAAACAGAAATGTATGAAGTTCATGACTCCAAATGTCAGACAATTAAATATTAATGTAATTTTAAATGGGGAGGAACTGAGTCTTGTCGATACCACCATTTTCTTGGAATAACACTAGACATGAAGCTTCAATGAACCCCCATATATCAAAGTTAGGCAGACTTGGTTCTGCAGCATATGCTGTAAAGATTAGAAATCTTACCAGTGTGGAAACAGCTAGAGTTGTTGCTGGCTATTTCCATAGCATAATGTCGTATGGTATTTTGCTATGGGGACACGCAACAACACTGAAATTATATTTGTTTTACAGAAGAGGCTATAAGAGCAATCTATGATTTAAAACCTAAAGTCGCTCCGACAAAATTTAAGAAATTAACATATTAACTTTGGCCTCAATACATTTATGAAAATGTAATGTACGTACACAAAATAAAAGTAGTTATATAAAAATAAGTGATATTCATTCTGTAAATACTAGGAACAAACACAAGCTAAATATCAGTTACTCGACTCCACCGAGTCAGTAATTCATTCTTGGGGCGATGTATACGCTTTTACAACAAAATCCCAGAAAATATACAATTCGACCTGCTCAAAATTCAAAAACTTTATTTAACATACTTTGTATAAAAGGGTTATTATAATATTAAAATTTATGGATGATAATAACCTAGGAATGAGTGTTCTCTACCAGCTATTTCTAATTTGTTTTGTGTGGTTAATTGTATAACATACATGATTGTAAGCTGTTATTTAAAAAAGTCCGCTGGGTTTCTTGCTAGTTCTTCCCAGGACAGAGGTTTTTTTTTTTCGAACCAGTGATAATTAAACAAAAGAGTGACTTTCAATAAGTATTATTTATAATCTATATTGATTAAAAGTTTCTGTTTCTGTTTCTATATATTTTAGTTTTAACACTGGGTCGCAAAGAAACGTCTGTCCTGGGAAAAACCAGTAAGGAACCTGCACGACTTTCAAACTATTAATTGCCATCCATTATAGCCTATAAAAGTCCACTGCTGAACATAGGCATCGACTTCTTCATCGACAAATTTTGCCATAGTTTTCACCCTTGGCAGGCAGTTTTGCACACATCGAACGCGAAGGGGAGATGTAGTGCTCTATTGTCGCCAAATCAAAAAAAGTGCGAGGAGATTTCACTTCTGAAGTAGAATACGTTATAAGATTATTTAAAAAAAGGTAATTGAAAATAATTTCACTTGGATGTCAGTTGGTCGGTAAAGATTTGAACAAGATATCTTTTGAAAAACTAATCTTAACTGATTTTTTATTAGCTTTCGATTTTAATCCTTAGGAAGCCTTTTAATTTTCACTATTGTAAACCGTCCCGTTCATTTTTTTTATTTTATTAATTATTTAACATTTTTTTTCAACATACTAATCACATGTATCAAGCAGTCAAAACAAATTCGTGTTAATTAAGCAGAATTTTTTTTTAATATCTTTAATCGAAATACGAGTTTCGGTAACTAATAAAAGTAAATTGATTATTCAAAACATTACATGAGCGTTCGAGGTGTGCACTTTTGGAATCTCCAAATAGTTTTATAATTTTAAATTGTTATCAGAAAGTTACTGCTGCCGACCTCCTGTTTCAGTTTCCCTCTGTCGCCTCTTACGCCACTCGTGGGACAATGTGGGATAGTGGATATTCTTACACCGACACTACATGCTTTAAAATAATAATTTAAAATAATTTTTATTTTTTTATTTTATAGTCTATGGGTGACAAACGAGCAAACAGTCCACCTGATGGATAGCGGCCCCTAGATATCTACATCTATCTTCGTCAAAATACCTGAGGACTAAAAGTGAATTCCCCACCTCCAGTGAAAAGGGTCTTTGGTTTACCACGCTCACCTTACAAAACACAGCAGCACTTAGCTGCTATTTTAGCCTGGTATTCCGTGATAGCGTGGTCTTTCTACGTGAATAAACATATATAATATTTTATACAACTAAGAATGAAAACATTATTAAAAAAATCCTTCACGCTATTATATCCGCTTGTCTATTTTTAAATTAAGATATTCGAGTAGCTAAACTCACTTCGAACGTAAAACAGAACTTTCATATTTTATTCAAATATCGCCACAACACAAAGCTTGAACCCTCAAACGGCTAATTTCAGTTTCTATTGTTACTGTTTCATTCGTTCTGAAAATTATCACTGGAAAATTAAACCAACTTCTATTTTCTATATTTTGTATGAAAATTATTGTTAATTATTTACTGTTTATTTTTATTTCTTATAGAAGAAAAGTGACAAACAAGCACACAGTCCAACTGATGGTAAGTGTATGCTGTGGCCTATAAACATCTACATTTATCCTAAATTAAGTTTCAAAATGCAGATGCGTTTTCACCCCTGAGGACTGACGGAATGCCTCGTTTCCAGTAAAAAGTATCTCCGGTTCTATACACTCACCATAACAAAACACAGCAGCACAAAGCTGCTATTTTATGCTGGTATTCTGTGAGAGCGTGGTCCTACCCCGGTGGAGCCGACTCATTCGTGCTACAACTATAATTAATATATCTGCAGCGTTGCTGTAGTGTATTTCTGCCGTGTACTAATTTTTTCATGCGATATTTGTTTCAATCACTGAAGGAGTGTTAAAATTAGGTCACTCGTAAGAGGAAGTACATAGTATACATAGCATATATTCATATAGATAATACAATAGTAAATTTCACATAACGCGAACAACTCAGGTTCAATCCCCGCTGGTACCAATTAAATTAATAATAATAATAATAATTAATTGATAAAAATAATATTGGCGTAGGAAAGTGACGACCCCATCGCCCGCTGACGTAACGGTTATGTTACAAAACTGCTACGTCAGCGCAGTCAGTCAGCACCTTGCCAAGAGGTGTTAACGCCATGCCTCGACAAAATTGAAGGTGCAAATGCCCGCTTGTGCACATGGCCTCACCATGAAACGGTGCCGGGTCTGGGCGTCTCCCATTAACTGACGCCCAATAAATGGATGATGGAAAACGCGCAAGGGGCCGCTGCCTGGAGGTCGTTAGGACGCGTCTGGAGCTGACGCTGGACGCAACAGCATGCGAACTGCCAGCCGAGCGCAAGGTGCTGCGCCACCATCCAGCAGCCCCTCGCATCTATCATCCCCACCAGCTGGCTTCGTGTCGGCAGGGTCTTCCCGGGCCCAGCAATCGGCACCCGCCACTTGTAGAGTACGACGCATGCGTTGGATATATATGCAGATGAGTATTGCGGACGTAATTTAGGGCGAAGGGGATAGAAATTGGAGGTTTTGCGTACCGGGCTAGGATGCATCGACTTTTTGTTGAGTTGGAGCCATCTATAACCGTCACCGAGCAAAACCTGGCAGGCCGAGTTCGGTATATCTTGCGCTCAAACATATTTGATGGCACCGAACTCGAATGGCTACGACGTGAGACTGTACCCTCATCGGATGAAAATACTACGGCTGAGGATGCGGCGCCACAAGTTGCAGAGCAACCAACACACGTGGATGCCGCCGTGAATCCCCCAGTTGTAGTTGATTCAGACGATGATGGAACTGTCGCCCAGGAACTAGAACGAGAGCAAATGAGGAGTATGTTGGAAGAGGTGATTGAGGAAACGCGCATTACGCCTCTAGAAAATCGACCGCGACTTCCCCGCATAACCCTAAGCAAGCGGATTCATGCCGTCGTGAGGGCTCTTAACCCAATGCTGATGACCTATTTGGAAGCCAGCCGGGACCTTTGTAAGACAGACTCAATTCTTTTTGGCGCCGCACTGGCAGTATTATTGGCGCCAAACTCCTCATGGCTGGACGTGCTTCTAGACATAGTAGCGCCATCCCAGCCTGGAGAATAAGAAGTGAAGAATCAGGCGTGTATAATACATATAACATTTGGGTCCGTCTATCCTCATGTATACTTTTGGCATACTCAGGTAGACTCAGACCGAACTGAACGCTCTGGATAGAAAAGTACGCACTGTTATGACGTCATATAGGATGCACCATCTGAGATCGTCGCTGATGAGGCTGTACTTGCCGCGGAAGCATGGTGGGCGTGGCTTTTTAAGTGCGCTCACCATGCACATTCGCGAAGTGTGCAGCCTCCGCAGTTACTTCCTGATGAGATTGGATGATCCATTCTATAAGAACGTCATTTCTTGTGATAAAGGGCTCGTTAGCTAAGGATAGAGGGGTACCTCTATCCTTAGCTAACGAGCAATGGCAAGACCCGGCAGTACAGAGCATTTCCGACCGTGAGACCGTATGGAAGGAGAAGGAGCTCCATGGGAGGTTCTACAAGGCTCTACATGAGCCTTTCGTAGATACGGTCGCCTCCCTTCACTGGTACGCCGCTTGGCTCTTTGAGGAAACCGAGGGTTTTGTGTGTGCGATACAGAATCAGGTTATTAAGACCAACAACTATCGGAGATATATCCTTAAGGACATCCGTCGACATCTGTTGAGCTCGTCGCTATCCCGGCGATTCACTTAGCCATGTCATCTCCGGTTGTTCGGCTCTTTCTAACTCTGAGTACTTGCATAGACACAATCTAGTAGCCAGGATTCTACACCAGGAGCTCGCTCTGAAATACGGTCACGTAGATCGGAAACTGCCTTATTATAACGACATGCCGGAAGCCGTGCTCGAAAATGACCGCGCCAGGCTCTAATGGGACCGGGCTATCATCACAGACAGGACTATTTTTGCGAATAAGCCCGATATTGTGCTGATGGACCGGGCACATTCTAGAATATTTTTGGTCGCCATTACCATTCCGTATGACGAGAAACTCGTGAAATCCGAAACAGATAAGAAAACAAAATATCTGGACCTGGCTCACGAGGTCACAGACATGTGGGGTGGTCTGCCGACCGAAATTATTCCTGTGGTCATTTCTGCGAACGGGCTAATCCCGGTCAGCCTCTCGGGTCATCTGAGGTGACTGAGACTCCTTGACGGACTGATCCGTGCTCAAATGCAGAAGGCGGTGCTTCTCGACACCACCCGCATCGTCGGCCGGTTTCTTTCCCTTTCCCCCTAACCATCGGCCGTTTGGTCTCCCCTGCCGAGGGCTTCCATCTGGTTGGGCTTTTATTTATTTATGTATTATTTATGTTAGTATATTTAATATATAATATATATTTATATATATTTATGTATGTTTATTTACTATATCCTTTTATATATTTATTCAGCCCAATCAGATGAGAATACTTTATAAATACTACTAATAATAATGATTTATTTCACAAATAAATGTAAAGTCCCTGACTCCTAATGTAGGTGAAAACTGTATCTCAGGAGCCAGTGAAGTTGACAAATAACATAAACACTCACGCCTGTCACCCAGATGGGTAGGCATAGACTACGGACTGCCATTTGGCACGATCCTGATACACTACTCTTGCCTCCTTTACATACATATACCTACGCATACATGCTCTTCGGTTAAGGGTACTCTTAACTTGGCCTATCTTCAATATATCGCCAATTTGGTCGATAAATTTCCGTCTAGGGCCGACTCTGTCGCTCACTTAAATTGTTACTTGAAATTTTAAGTTCTGAGTTACCACGAGCTCGGTGATAAAATAAAGCATCGTTAGGAATCTGCATGTCCAAAGAATAAAACATTTAGAGGACCTTTTAATTTCTGAGACAGATGTGTCGGCTCCATGGTGCAGTGGCTTAATGAGTTACAGCACTAAGGGTCGCGGGTTCAATCCTTCACTGAACATTCTGGATGTTTAGCCTTGTGCAATTTATTTATTTATTTCATAAGCACACTTACAATACATATTAAACATTAACACTTTAAATTATGAAAGTAACAAACTCACTGATATGTATATCAATGACAAGTGTACACAACATTCACCAACAAATGGGTAAACATTTAAAGGGAAAAAAGAAAATTTTTTTTGTTTCAATGAAATGAGGACTCACCGATAGATGATCGGTGAGTTTTAAAATGAAAACTTCTTTAGCATCGTTGTGATTTGAACGAAAAAGCGACAATAAAAAAAGACAAAGATATAAATCTATAGTATAGAATTGATAGAATCTATACTAATATAATAATATGAAAGTGGTTTTTTGTTTGTTTAAACACGCTTATTTGGAACTACTAGTCCGATTTGATAATACTCCAATTTGTATGAAAGCTAGATTCACGAGAAATAGTATAGGCTATGATTAGCTAACTTTAAATATTGATTCTTGTTAAGCATATTGGAAGAAAAAGCGCTCCCGAACTGCTTTATTCGCGTGCGCTGGCGTAATGGTAAGTGATACGTAAATACTATGGACTACAAAAATATAGGTCTATCCTCCATTTAAAAAAAATCCGCGATACCATAGGCATATTTCTTATACATAAGCCACAATATGGTATTTTATGACAAAAAATTTTTGAAAATTAAAAAGTTATTTGTTTGCATTATTATTAGGCATATCATATTAATCCTAACGAAAGAAGGTTACTTCATCATCAAGACAATTTTATGAAGATAAAATTTGCTCTTTATAGCATGTTATTTGGTTTAGGAAATTTAAAAAAATTCAATATTCGGCTCCGCGTGCGAACGACGCCTAGCCACCCGATGAGAACCAAGAGAAAACAGCCGTGAACGCCTCTATAAAATAAAGAATTAAAGAATCACAAATTTATTATCAAATAAATCTCTATTTTCATTATTTTTCTGTTAACGCAGTGCACGTGATCTACTGATTCATAGGTGATGAGAACTTAATTGATCAATAGAGGTTTTTTTAATTGCGCTACAGCAGCCAAAAAAGCATCGCGGTGTTTTGTAGTACAGAGTTTAACAATAACATAGTGTGGCTTGTCAGATTTTTTGTTTAACTTTGCTACACGGGTAACACGCTGAATGTCATCCGAGGATAAAGGGGTTTTTACGACTTCTTTTGTACAAACTTGTTAATTATTACAGATAAATTTTGTGCAAGCTGTGTCTACAAATATATTAGAGTACAATTTTTGAAATGTTTGTTTTATATAATACCAGTCGGAATGTTGAAATTGTGTTCAGTTTCGTAGACCAAATAAAGAGAAAAAAATAACATTCTGGACATTACGACTATAGCAGTTTTCACTGTTCTATTATTACCTCTGTAGATTCAAATGAAGTGCTGATTTTGAGTTCCAGACGTTACGGGCGTAAAAGCGTGCTATCTCAGTTGCTAATTAATTATATGCGGTGAAAACACTGACACGGCAAATGTATACCATGATTTACGTTTTTAATAAGCGTTTAACAAATTTTATCTATTCTATCCATTTAAAATAATATTTAAATAGAGAACAAAGATTTGACATGTTTACACATTTTCCTTTACCACCGAGCACGTGGTAAATCAGCACTTAAAATTGCTTTCCACAAATTCATTGCTGTCGGCTGATTTCGAGCTCAAGCTCCTCGCATACAATTAAATTTATCCTCAACTGTAACCATTTGTATTTTTAATTTAATTTTATTTATTTGTTCTTTTATTTAACTACCTATTTTATGAACACCTCCCCTATTCGCCATTCGTTGTAAACAACAGTTCTTTGCATAAAAAGGTTGTCTGGAAGAAATCGCTTCCAGAGCGATAAGACCGTATTGTACCTTGTATATAATTTACTTCGTTTTGTTTGTTTTCATTTTTTTGTTGTTTTAATGTGTAGTGATGTACAATAATAATAACCTCCAGACCGATTTTCAATCACGACGGCCAGTCCCAACGGAGACTAGCCATCTGCAGGACAGGATTATACTGCACGATATGTGCAAGCGCATAGGTGCACTCGATAATCACACGACCGGAGAAAGATCAGGCGTTGGACCAACGGCTATACGTGCTTTACGAGGCACGAGGTTGAAATACCGCCAACTACCTGACTCCGGGCTGCTAAAGATAATTTCTTGATGGAAAACACAGTAACTGATTATGGCCCGATTTTTGGATTTTCGGGATTCGAACCCGGGATCTCATGATCAGCAACCGCGTTTACGACCACTAGACCAATGAAGTAGTCAATGCCGATGTGGCGACCCTGTCGTCGCTCCACATTTTTATTGACGAATCACGTTGGGGTCACCAATTTGCCCATGGAAGGAAAGAGATCTCCGGGCGGTATTCTGCCGGGGTGCGGCCAACGCTCCGTCTATTAGTACAGAGTGGTTCTATGTATATCGTGCTTTGGAACTTTGATAACGTGATTAAGGCTTCGTTGCATTTCGTTTGTGTGCGCTGTCGTCGCGACAGCGAAGAAATAGACAATAAAAAATATATTGATTGGTTGATTAAAATTTACGGAGATTGCTTAGTGCCTGAGCTACCATGGTTCTCTATATTCATACATAATTCATTAATTTCAGTCCATCAAAGTCCATTCTGAACTGGGTAAGTGCGTTTGTCACTTCAGTATAAAAAAAACAACGGCGACGATATAGGCATTCGTGTTCCTTTACCGTTGAAGCCTATTAAAATTCCATTGCTGAACATAAGTCTCCCCCATAGATTGTCTTATATGCTGAATTTTCGCCATAGTTGCCACGATCGGCAAGGAGGTTGTCTACCGCAGTTTCATTATTTAGTTGTTATTGGAAAGACGCTACTGCCCACCTCGCCCATCTCCTGATATGATTCACTCTCTCTTTTACATGGGGAAATTCATACGCATACCCGCTTCGCGGGGGCAAGGATGGGTTATGTCGGACTCGCACCGACTAAAACCCCATGGTGTTCCATCTTCGCCGCATATTGGCAGGGCCACGGGAACGTTTTCGGACACATCTGCGGCCTAACCAGCGCCGACTGCCTGTTCCTCGGGGGAGGACAACTCCTTTCCCTTATTCATCTCGGGTAAGGTGCACTGTGTTTGTTTGGTTTAATGGTCTTAAATGCGGCTGCTGATCGTGAGGTTCCATGTTTTAATCAAGAAATTTTCGGTAACAGCTCAGAGTCAGGTAGTTGGCAGTGTTTTACCTCCGTGCCTCGGAAAGCATGTAAAGCCGTTGGTCCTGCAACTAAACTCTCTCTGTTCGTGTCGGATTGCCGTCCCATCTGATTATGAGAGTGAGGGTATGTACACTTGTGCTTACGCACTGTAACTCTCGTTCACTAAAACTCTGACCTGCTGGTGGGGTAAGCTTTTGAAAAAGTAGTTGTTTACCAATAGGATATCCACGTACATAGTCATACCATAACTAATATCTAAGACACAAGTCTATATTTTAAATCATTAAATGCAAATAGAGTTAGTTACACATAAACACTCACGCCCGTCACCCAGAGGGCTAGGCAGAAACTACGGCCTTCCATTTGGCATGATCCTGACACTCCTATCTCGCCTCCTTGACATTCATATATGTACCTACGCATACATACTCCTCAGTTAAGGGTACTCTTAATTTGGCCCATTTTCAATATATCGCCAATTTGGTCGATAAACTTTTACCTAGGGCGTCCCTTCCCGACTCTGCCGTCAACTTCTGCAACATAGATTTGCATTGTCACTCTTTCCTCGTTCATTCTTTCTACATGACCAAACCACCGAAGCATTCTTTTCTTAATCCTGGTCACAACATCATCTTGAAAACCACACTTTTCTCTTATCGCACAATTTCTCATCCTGTTATTAAGATTTAGCTCTAACTTACTCCTTAATAACCAAATTTAATCATCATTTATTCTACTCTTGTGCTTCTTTTGCCACACCCAACTTTCACTGCCATAAATAAATTTGGGACTTACACAGAATTGTGAATTGCCATACGTGCCTTTTTTGATACATTCTGACTTTCCACAATAGAGTGTAGAGCCCCATTTACTCTATTTCCTGCGTTCACTCGTCATTCTATATCCTTATCATATCTATCATCCCTGCTAAATACACATCCCAAATACACAAACTCATCTACTTTTTTATAGGATAAGGGTGGCAAGCGAGCACACAGTCCACCTGATGGTAAGTGGTTGCTGTGGTCCATAGACATGTACATCTATCTTCGTCTGCGAATATAAATGCAGATGCGATGTCAGCCGTGAGGACTAAGATTGAATGCCTCTTTTGCAGTAAGAAGGGTCACCGATTCTCTAAACTCACCATACGAAAGACAGCAACATTAAGCTGCTATTTTACGCTGGTATTCTGTGAGAGTGTGGTCCTTCCCCGGTCGAGCCGACCCATTCGTGCTACAACTATACAATTAATATAGCTGCAGCATGGCTCTACTACGTTAAACTACTTGCTCAACCAACTCCCCTTCTATTCTTATTTCACATATAGTTTTAATTTCTTCTCTTTCAAAAACCATCACTGTCATCTTACTTGCGTTAGCGTTTTATAGAGTTACAATTGGTGATTTTTTTTTAAGCATATATAACTTTACAACAATATTGTACATTTATTTTATATGAATTATATTAGAACCAGCATGGTAGCGATCACCTCATTAGCAGGGGTTATTTTCATTTTTGTATTACTTAATATTATAATAACCCTTTTTGTACAATTTATAAAAATAACTTTGAACATTTTCTGAGGTTTTGTTATAAAAGCATATACATTACCCCATAAATGAATTACTAATTCTGTGGAGTCTAGTAAATGGCATTACAAGCTAAATATGTTTGTTTATTATCTCTATTCTTATCTTTCACAAAGCTATTCAATGAAGATTAAATAAATAAATAAATATTATTTGATGCCAGTGCATCGCCGCAGTATCTTAACTTTAATTGGTAGAACTCAGTCTCTCGTATCGTTATTGGAAAACAATTCTCTCAATAAAATGTAACTGTATTGCACAGATAGATTGAGAATACTGTTCGTTGGGATGATTCTTATAACTTTTCAATAATAAAACGAACTATTATTTACCTTATCATAACTTAAAAAAGCAAGATATAGTGGACGAAATACGTAAAACTATTTATAACACAAAAAAGAGAAACGTCCGGAAAGTAGTTGGTATTAAAATGATTCCAAAATCTGGCTATCGATATCTTTGAATGTAAAATATTATTTAAAAATAATTTATCGTCATAAAACGTATATTATATAGTCTGCAATGACTTCACTGCTTCGTCAAAAGCACAAGCTCCAGAGTGTTTTTATTTTTATAGAACTGAAGTGACAAACGGACTTAAAGTCGAAGTCGATTAAGAGTGAGGAGATTTGTATTATTTTAATATTGTAAGACAGCTGGACTACTATCCACCTGATGGTAAGTGGTGCAGCCGAATATGGTGAAGGCACTGACTTAACGAAAACCTATTCCTCTTGCCTGAAGACACCCACATTGTAATAGGATGTAAAGATAGATGCTACCAACCTATTCCACTTCTTTGTAGTACGCATGATAAACGCTATAGCAAATTGTTTGGTTCAAATGCGTGGTAAGTCGACAGCGAGAGGTTACATTTGTTTTCTTTTAAATACATAATCTTTGGTGCATCTATTAATGATCTTGTAATTTCTGAACTATTTAACTGATTCAGGTCATAATATTCACACCATATAATTGTTTAGTCGACACAATATCTCAAAGCTATGGTAAATGTAATAGATGGGTAAACAAATTCTTTATTTACCTCAGACCTAAATGACTCATGTTCACAATACATATTGTTGCTTCAGTGTCAAAAAAGAAAATTACAAAATTATTTAGTTTTTAATAAATTTTATTATTTAAACTGTAAAAATTCCAAAGTAAATTCGAAGTGAAACTCATTGCGCCATCTGCTGGAAAAAGGAGAAATAAGTTGATTGGGCCAGCTAGTATATTATATTTTTGATGGGATTCTTATATTATCAGAATAAATAAGGCAAGTAACCGTAGAATTTAAATTCTTAATCTTATCGTGCTATCCTCAATGACTTATAAAGGCGTTTGAATCCCATCCTCGTCGAAATAACAACGTTTAAAAACTTAATATAAAATATTAATATCTCAAAAACCCTCTCAGAAGCACTGAAGTAATATGTACAGAAACAGAAATAGAAACTTTTTTATTCAATATAGATTACAAATAATACTTATTGAAAGTCACTCTTTTGTTTAATTACCACTGGTTCGAAAAAAAACCCCGTCCTGGGAAGAACCAGCAAGAAACCCAGCGGGACTTTTTTTAAATAACAGCTTACATTCATGTATGTTACATGATTAACAACACAAAACAAATTAGAAATAGCTTGTAGCGATCACCTCATTCCAGGGTTATTATAATCCATAAATTCCTCAATATTATAATAACCCTTTTATACTAAACTTTGTTTAATAAAGTTTTTGAACTTTGAGCAGGTCAAATTTTGCATATTTTCTGGGATTTTGTTTCAAGTATACATCGCCCCAGAATGAATTACTAACTCGATGGAGTCAGTAACTGGTATTACACAGCTTGTGTCTGTTTCTAGTATTTACAGAATGAATATCACTTCTTTTTGTAAAACTAATTTTATTTTTGTGTACGTACATTACATTTTCATAAATTTATTGAGAGGCCAAAGTTAATATATTAATTTCCTTAACTTTTTGTTTTACAGCGACTCTTTAGGGTTTAAATCATAAATTGCTCTTATGGCTCTCTTCTGTAAAACAAATATAATTTCAGTGTCAGCTGCGTGTCCCCATAGCAAAATACCATACGACATTATGCTATGGAAATAGCTAAAATAAACTAGTCTAGCTTTTTCAACACTGGTAAGATTTCTAATCTTTTTTACAGCATATGCTGCAAAACTAAGTCTGCTTGCTAGTTTTGATATATGGGGGCTCCATTGAAGCTTCGCGTCTAGTGTGATTCCAAGAAAAATGGTGGTATCTACAAGAGTCAGTACTAAAAGTTACACCAAGACTTGATTGTTTGCAACACGTGTTAGAGCCCACGGACTCATACTTACTTGTCTGTACTATAAAAAGTACCCAGTGGCTCCGACCACGCGCCCCGCACCGCCGCACAGATTTCATTCGCGATGTCTATTCTAGTATGTAGCACATATTACTTCAATGCTCAGAAGTGAAAGGTTAGCTGCACAGGTGCGGGACGAATATATGTATAGACTAATTATTTACTTTCATGTCCCCATGAGTAACTTATATTTTACAAACATACATATACCTACATACATACTGATACGCCTGTAATCCCCGTGAGGGAGGCATAGTCCAGCAGCAAGTTACTGGGACCACGTTTAGCTAAAAACTATGAGTTAAACAGAAAATTATGAAAGAAGTGATAGTTGCTTAGCACATTGCTCACACGATTAGAAACCCAATATCCCACATGTAGCATATTAATTTTGTTATAATATAAGTCCCAGACCAAATTGTGACACATTTTCATTAATATAAAAATCATAAAAAGTGAGCTCACAGACCACCAGAGGGTAAGTGGCTACGGCAACCCACTTACACCAGCAACCAACTTTAAATAGAAGGGGTTTCAGATGTGTTGTCACCTATGAAGACTATATGGAATATCTCACAGCATGTCATATACTTTCTTTATATCCTGTTTTTATTATTATTTATTTGATTTCAAGTATTTAGGACTCACTATTAATTTTTTTTTTAATTATAATTATTTTAAAATTTTATTTAATTACTCTATTATTATCTTAACATTGGATGCATGCATTGAAATTATTAATTTTTAATTTTTACTTAATGATATAAAATGCATATGTCCAGCAGTCAATTAGCTGCTGGGCATATGCATTCTACAACAGTGTTGCAGATAGGGACTGTGTGGTGCACTCTGTCACCTATCATTTTAAGAATGCCGTTGGGGCTGGCCCTCTTTTAGCTTGAGCAAACGTCGCTGATGCGCTGCAACGACGCGACAGCCCCATCAGCACCCGGAACGCGTTATTGTACTGGATCCGAGGTGCTCCATAGGCCCGTTGCGTGTAGTACCTCCATAGACTGCATGTGTAAAGAGATATGCAAAACGCTCTAAAAAGAGTGAGCTTAACCTCCTTTGAGCATAGTACGCACTCTGCTACTAATATATGTTATTGGCTTAGCAATAAGTTGAAGCGCAGAGGGCCGTGCATTTTAATCCCGCTCGGAGCGAGTATTTGTATGGCCTACAAGTAATTTTTCCGGGTCTGGATGTTTGTCCTCGTGAATCTGATTTATGTAAAATGCACTCATGATACAGGAAAAAATCCTAGCGCGAAGTTAACTTTTTTTTAAATTAAATTAGAAATTAGGTTACTTGGCGGCAGAAATAGGTAAAAGGGTACCCTGACTAACTCCGCGGTAGAAATAAGTGCTACCACCTAGTACTACGCAAAAATAAAAAATTGCTATACCAAAAGTTCTCAATCCACAATTCTTTTAACAAAATGTTTTTTGCGATGAAACAGGCCTTTCTCTCAGTGCTTGAATGACATTGTTCGTGTTCTGCAAACGTGCAGAAATGCAATGCTCGCCCACAGTTGCTTACGTAAGCGTTGGATTGTTTATTAAGCAAAACTATTCTCAGTATTTTAGACCTTTGTTTTTTAAAATTTAATTTGAAGTGTGACATGTGAAAAAAATCAAAGTAACCTTTAAATTATATAATGCTAGAGATTTAATGGTAAGCTAATTATATATAGGGTTATTTTGCAATAACCGGCAAAATTTGCAAAAAATGTTCAGAATAAGTAATACAGGCAAATGGTGAAGAAAAATTAACTAAAAAAAATCTCAAACATTCTGTCCTTTTTATCCTTTAAATTGAAAATGCGTGGTAATGCATTATTTTAACTGATTATCATGCATAAATATCTAACGCCTATTATTTTACTACGCACGCACACATTATTAAGGGTCGCTCGGTCGGCAAAAACGTTGTGAATTGAATCGCACACAGAGGAGCGCGTGTACGCGTAGTTAATGCCCATAAATCACATTTAATTTGGAATAGTTTCCAATAAAAGTAGAAGCCTTATTTACCCATATTTTCAAAAACTACAATAACGGTATATCATTATTTATATATTTGAACTTAAGTTTATTGACTTGCGTTGACTAATTGCGCCAAATAACAGTTGCTATAGTTGGTTGATTTAATGTCTTGTGAGTTTAGAGGACAATGTTAAAGTTACTTTGGGACTTGTGGGTATATCAATGTCTGCGACAAAATCTAAAGATCACTGATACACACTATTATTGTTAAATATTATGGAGCACTTTATAACTTTTAAAAATGTTTAACAATTTACTAACACTATAGCAGTTCCATTTTACACTGTTCAATTACCGCCGTAGATTCAAATGAAGTGCTGATTTTGAGTTCCAGACGTTACGGGCGTAAAAGCGTGCTATCTCAGTTGCTAATTAATTATATGCGGTGAAAACACTGACACGGCAAATGTATACCATGATTTACGTTTTTAATAAGCGTTTAACAAATTTTATCTATTCTATCCATTTAAAATAATATTTAAATAGAGAACAAAGATTTGACATGTTTACACATTTTCCTTTACCACCGAGCACGTGGTAAATCAGCACTTAAAATTGCTTTCCACAAATTCATTGCTGTCGGCTGATTTCGAGCTCAAGCTCCTCGCATACAATTAAATTTATCCTCAACTGTAACCATTTGTATTTTAAAATTTAATTTTATTTATTTGTTCTTTTATTTAACTACCTATTTTATGAACACCTCCCCTATTCGCCATTCGTTGTAAACAACAGTTCTTTGCATAAAAAGGTTGTCTGGAAGAAATCGCTTCAGAGGATAAGACCATATTACCTTGTATATAATTTACTTCGTTTTGTTTGTTTTCATTTTTTGTTGTTTTTAATTAATGTAGTGATGTACAATAATAATAATATTCACTAGACCGATTTTCGATCCGGCGGCCAGTCTCAACGGAGACTAGCCAGCCATCTACGCAGGACAGGGTTATACTGCACGAGTATATGTGCAAGCGCATAGGTGCACCGATAATCACACACGACCGGAAAGATCAGGCGTTGGACCAACGGCTATGCACGTGCTTTCCGAGGCACGAGGTTGAAATACCGCCAACTACCTGACTCCGGGCTGCTACAGATAATTTCTTGATGGAAAACACAATAACTGATTATGGCCCGACTTTTGGATTTTCGGATTCCAGACCCGGGATCTCATGATCAGCAACCGCGTTTATGACCACTAGACCAATGAAGTAGTCAATACCGATGTGGCGGCGCTGTCGTCGCGCCACATTTTATTGACGAATCACGTTAGGGTCACCAATTTGGCCGTGGAAGGAAAGGAAATCTCCCACTGGGCGAGGTATTCTGCCGGGGTGCGCCAACGCCGTCTATTAGTACAGAGTGGTTCTATGTATATCGCAGTACTTCGGAACTTTGATAACGTGATTAAGGCTTTGGTGTATTTCGCTTGTGTGCTGTCGTCGCGACAGTGAAGAAACAATATATTTTATTGTATCAACCAATCAAAATATTTTTATTGTATTCCTTAATATTATAATAACCCTTTTGTACAATTTATAAAAATAACTTTGAACATTTTCTGAGATTTTGTTGTAAAGCGTATACATTACCCCATAAATGAATTACTAATTCTGTGGAGTCTAGTAAATGGCATTAGAAGTTAAATATGTTTGCTTATAATCTCTATTCTTATCTTTCACAAAGCTATTCAATGAAGATTAAATAAATAAATAAATATTATTTGATGCCAGTGCATCGCCGCATATCTTAACTTTAATTGGTAGAACCCAGTCTCTCGTATCGTTATTGGAAAACAATTCTCTCAATAAAATGTAACTGTATTGCACAGATAGATTGAGAATACTGTTCGTTGGGATGATTCTTATAACTTTCAATAATAAAACGAACTATTATTTACCTTATCATAACTTAAAAAAGCAAGATATAGTGGACGTAATACGTAAAACTATATAACACAAAATAGAAGGCAAAGGTCCGGAAAGTGTTGGTATTAAAATGATTCCAAAATCTGGCTATCGATATCTTTGAATGTAAAATATTATATAAAAAGAATTTATCGACATAAAACGTATATTATATATTCTGAAATGACATCACATGCTTTCTTCAAAAGATTACAAGCTCCAGAGTGTTTATATTTTTATAAAACTGAAGTGACAAACGGACTTAAAGTCAGAATCGATTAATAGTGAGGAGATTTGTACTATTTTTAATATTGTAAGCCAGCACTGGACTACTATCCCACCTGATGGTAAGTGGTGATGCAGCCGAATGGTGAAGCGCACTGACTTAACGAAAACCTATTCACTCTTGCCTTGAAGACACCCACATTGTAATAGGATGTAAAGATAGATGCTACCAACATGCCACTTCTTTGTTGTACATGATAAACGCTATAGCAAATTATTTGGTTCAAATGCGTGGTTAGTCGACAGCGATAGGTTAGATTAATTTTAAATACATAATCGTTGGTGCATCTGTTAATAATCTTGTAATTTCTGATTATTTGACTGATTCAGGTCATAATATTCACACCATATAATTGTTTAGTCGACACAATGTCTCAAAGCTATGGTAAATTGCGTAAGATGGGTAAACAAATTCTTTATTTACCTTAGATCTAAATGACTCATGGTCACAATACATATTGTTGTTTCAGTGTCAAAAAGAAAATCACAAAATTATTTAGTTTTAATAAATTTTATTATTTAAACTGTAAAAGTCCAAAGTAAATTCAGGTGAAACTCATCGCGCCACCGCGGAAAAGGAGAAATAAGTTGATTGGGCCAGCTAGTATATTATATTTTATAGGATTCTTATATTATCAGAATAAATAAGGCAAGTAACCGTAGAATTTAAATTGTTAATCTTATCCTGCTATCTCAGTGACTTATAAAGGCGTTTGAATGCCATCCTCGTCGAAATAACATATTATATTTTTGATGGGATTCTTATACAGGGTATTTTGAAACGCTCCCGAAAACGAAGACAGACGACAGTACTGACTATATCTTTGATGATGGGTGAAATATAAAATCTATCCTGATGAAAAAAAATCATCTTTTCACAACGTTTTATTAGCTTTATTCACGCTCCATCGTGTTAGTATAGTTTAAAAACGTTAATTTCATTAAAAAATCATGAAATACTTAAAAATAAAACCAGCAGTCGAATTACTGAATTACAATCAGCTGACTAGGGGTCAATGTACGCGCGAACGCCGAATTCGCGCGGCCTGCAACTAGCGATGGTACCACAATACCTAATAATTTACAACACTTGTCTAAATACCTAACTTATCCACTTAATCTTTTGCCACTGTGCTTGTCTCTACGTAGCCACTTTAATTCGAATTCACAGGTTAAATAAATCAAATAACTGGTTCGATTCCCCGCTAATGAAAAAAATACTTAAATAAAATGTTAACAAGGTTAGAGTCATGCTTTTTTATCCATTGTGTAGGTATGTTTATTATTCTGATGTATTCAGTTATGTATCTTTCAGATCAGTTCAGTACTAAGTTATTTAAAAAATTATGTATGAAACAGCTTACCGATCCTCCGTGGCCTTATGAGATTCTCCAAGGCACATTAACATGTTGCCGTATTCACGAGCACTATAAACGTACCTACGCATTAGGCATTAATAAACAAAACAAAAAACACAAAACGTAACAACAGAACAATATCATTAAGTAATAAATAACAAGTAATAACGAAAATAATTTAATAAACAAAACAATTGAACTGTCGCTCGTGATAGTCATCATGGAACTGTCTCAAAACTAAAATTATTAATCAATCCCGCCAAAACAAATGAGCACGGAGGTAACGTCACAGTAACAAGTAACAGTAAATTTAAATTGTTAATCTTATCGTGCTATCATCAATGACTTACAAAGGCGTTTGAATCCCATCCTCGTCGAAATAACAACGTTTAAAATCTTAATATAAAATATTTTTTGTATGTATCTTAAAACCCTCTCAGAAGCATTGAAGTAATATGTACTAAAGACGTGTTAGAGCCCACGGACTCATACTTGTAGTCTGTACTATAAAAAGTACCCAGTGGCTCCGACCACGCGCCCCGCACCGCCGCACAGATTTCATTCGCGATGTCTATTCTAGTATAGCACATATTACTTCAATGCTCAGAGTGAAAGGTTAGCTGCACAGGTGTGGGACGAATATATGTATAGACTAATTATTTACTTTCGTTCCTTGAGTAACTTATATTTTACAAACATACATATACATACATACGTGGTTTGGTCATGTAGAAAGAATGAAAAGAGTGATGAAAAGCAAATTTATGTTGCAGAAGTGAACGGAAGAGTCGGAAAGGGACGCTAGACGAAGGTTTATCGACCAAATCGGCGATATATTGAGAATGGGCCAGATACGCTTTAACGAGCGTGTACGTAGATATATGGATGTAAAGAGGCGAGAGTGTGTCAGGATCGTCCCAAATGGAAGTCCGTAGTACCCCTCTAGGCCTGAGTGTTTACGTTACATATACATACTGATACGCCTGTAATCTGAAAGAGCATACTCAAAGAGCAGCAAGTTACTGGGACCACGTTTAGCTAAAACTATGAGTTAAACAGAAAATTATGAAAGTGATAGTTGGCTGGCCATTGCTCACACGATTAGAAACCCAATATCCCACATGTAGCATATTCATTTTTATAATAAAGTCAGTTCAACGACACATTTTCATTAATAAAAATCATAAAAAGCGAGCTCACAGACCACCAGAGGGTAAAGTGGCTACGGCAACTCACTTAAACCAGCAACCAACTTTAAATAATGGGGTTTCATATGTGTTGTCACCTACGAAGACTGTATGGAATATCTCACAGCATGCCATATACTAGCTCTTTATATCCTATTTTTAATGATGAAATGAAATGAAATGAAATAAATAAATGAAATAATTTATTTGTTTTGAAAAAGGGGTACATTTAGGTGGTTCTTATAAATTGTAGTTCAGCTTTTCAGCCATCTATAATAGCATGCAAATACATTTTTATAATTCAGTTTACTATATTATAATACATAATTCAATTAAAATATTTATCGGCATGTCAAAGTTTACAAATTAGCAATACTAATACAAATACATACAAATTGAAATATAATTAAGATTAAATTCAATAAAAAATATATAATTAATATTGTGTCACATCATGTCAAATTTAAGTAGTCATTCACATTATAAAACAATGTTCATTTAGCCACCTATTTATTATTATTTATTTGATTTCAAGTATTTAGGACTCACTATTACATTTTTAAATTAAAATTATTATAAATTTTAATTAAATACTCTATTATTATCTTAACATTGGATGTATGCATTAAAATTATTAATTTTAATTTTTACTTAATGCTATATAATGCATATGTCCAGCAGTCAATTAGCTGCTGGGCATGCATTTTCTAACAATGTGTTGCAGATAGAGACTGTGTGGTGCACTCTGTCACCTATCATTTAAGAATGCCGTTGGGCTGGCCTAAACCTGCGCACCAGAGATGCAGCTCTTTTAGCTTGAGCAAACGTCGCTGATGCGCTGCAACGCGCAACAGCCCCATCAGCACCCGAACGCGTTATTATTCTGGATCCGAGGTGCTCCATAGGCGTTGCGTGTAGTAACTAACTAACTAATGTAATAGGCTGCATGTCTAAAGAGATGTGCAAAACGCTCTAAATAGAGTGAGTTTACCTCCTTTGATCATAGTACGCACTCTGCTACTAATATATGTTATTGGCTTAGCAATGAGTTGCCGCGCGCAGAGGCCCGATTTTATTCCCGCTCGGAACGAGTATTTGTATGGGCAAGTAATGTTTCCAGGTCTGGATGTTTGTCCTCGTGAATCTGATGTGTAAAATGCACTCATGATACAGGAAAAAATCCTAGCGCGAAGTTAACTTTTTTAATTAAATCAGAAATTAGGTTACTTGGCGGCGAAATAGGTAAAGGGTACCCTGACTAACTCCGCGGTAGAAGTAAGTGCTACCACCTAATACTACGCAAAAATAAAAATTGCTATACCAAAAGTTCTCAATCCACAATTCTTTTAACAAAATGTTTTTGCGATGAAACAGGCCTTTCTCTCAGTGCTTGAATGACATTGTTCGTGTCATAATGCAAAATTATACTCGTATTCTGCAAACGTGCGAAATGCAATGCTCCCCTCAGTTGTTACTTAAATTTGAACGTTGGATTGTTTATTAAGCAAAACTATTCAGTATTTTACACCTTTGTTTCATTTGCCATTTTAATTTGATGTGACATGTGAAAATAATCAAAGTAACCTTTAAATTATATAATGCTAGAGATTTAACGGTAAATTAATTACATATAGAGTTATTTTGCAATAACCGCAAAATTTGCAAATAATGTTCAGAATAAATAATACAGGCAAATGGTGAAGAAAAATTAACAAAAAAATAATCTCAAACATTCTGTCCTTTTATCCTTTAAATTGAAAATGCGTGGTAATGCATTATTTTAACTGATTATCATGCATACATATCTAACGCCTATTATTTTATTACGCACGCACACATTCATAAGGGTCGCTCGGTCGGCAAAAACGTTGTGAATTGAATCGCACACAGAGGAGCGCGTGTACGCGTAGTTGATGCCCATAAATCACATTCAATTTGGAATAGTTTCAATAAAGTAGAAACCTTATTTACCCTATTTTCAAAACTGCAATAACGGTATATCATTATTTATATATTTTAACTTAAGTTTATTGACTTGCGTTGACTGATTTGCGTTTGTAAAACATATGGATACATATTTATTTAGAGATGCAGTAATATTCATAGTTGCGTCGACAGGATGCGACATGTTGCAGACATATTGTCCCGCCATGCAATATATAAACTCTTTTTCCAACATGAAGAATCTTTACAACAGGTATGTTTATATAGTTTATTTAGTTGAGTACTGTCTCTGTCGTAATTGATGTATATTTATAAAACTGTAAATGTGGCACCTCCTTCAGTAACATATCATAATATTTATCTTGAAAAAATAATTTGGCTTTAAACAACATAAAACATTTACTTGACTTGGACTTAGTTTATGAGATATGTGTTCTGTCTGTTTTAATTTTTAGCTTAAAACCAAGCTGTTATCTGTGAAAAATTCTCATTGCTTCTTATCGAATATGGCAGAAATGGAAATAAAATGCTGAAGAACAATTGGTCCACATGTTTGCCTAGGATATGGACGGTCTGTCTTGGGAGCCAGACAACGTATAAGATATCACACAGTAGGTAATGATCCATGAAATATCTATGCCTACTTAATGAGGTTTTTAGTATCTTATATTATATTTTGATTCCGGGCCTTTGCTGCTAGCTGTACTTTTGAAATATTGATAATGATGGACAATGTCTAACAAGATTGTGATATTGTTTCACGTGCCACCTGCCTGCCAATCAAGGCAACTATGGTAAATAGCTCCCAATGAGGCAATCTAAGGAAGGCCTATGTGTGAACAGTGGACTTTTAATAGGCCGTAATGATGATGATGACATGTATACAATGAACATGGACAAACACTGACATGAAAAATTTTTGTAGGCCAAAAATATTTGTTTCATGCAGGAATCTTCAAAACGTAATCACTATTTTATTACAACAACTTTCGTTTTAATCGATTTTTTAGATGTTATCATTTTCAATTGATAAATGAAAAAAGCTTATATCATTCATTTTTGATTTTCAAAAGGTATATTTCTTGCAGGTGTTAAATTTTAAAAATCTTGATTCGTTTGAATATCTTGATTCATTTGAATGCCATCAGTACCGAATGCGTGATACTCGTCAACTTTGCTTCAAGAAAGGTGACAACGCTCGATTGAATAACTACAATAAATAAAACTCATCCACACTTAATATTATAAATGCGAAAGTGTGTTTGTTTGTTTGTTTGCTTGTTTGTCCTTCTTCTTCACGTCGCAACAGAGCATGTCAACATGGCATGATTTTTGTATAGGGATAGTTCGGTGGCTGTAGGTGACATAGGCTACTTTTTCCGCGGGAAAACATCTCATTCCCGTGGGAAAATCGATATGTTGCTAAGTTTGTCCTTCTTTCACGTCGCAACAGAGCGTCGGTACGGCATGATTATTTGTATAGGGATAGATCGGTGGCTGTGAGTGATATAGGCTACTTTTCAGCGGAAAAACATATCATTCCTGGAAAATCGAATATGTTGCAAAATTAAATTCAGCTAGGTGGCGCCACCGTGATTCTAGACGGACGACGGTACGATGGACGAACACAGAAGGTCAGAATATCTGATTATTATGTCTTTACAAAATTAAGATAAAAATGTATGGATCTGTATTTTTCCACCAGGACCGGGAAGAGCGATAAAAACATAAAATTCCAGCTGATTTTCCTCAAACGTTTTGGTGCATCGTAATTCACAGAATAGGCGATAACCTCGCAGACGATATTAAGTAATCCGTTGATGCTCTGCCTACCGCAAAGGGTTACAGGCGTGATTATATGTATGGATCAGAAATACTATCACCACCTGTCACGCTTTCACCCTTAACTATTACTTAAAAATGGTAGAAACAGTTCTTAGTGCCTTATTAATAACCTTAGTAATATTTATTGAACGGAAATGACAGTTCTTATATGTGGTTATGAATGAATCAGTATTACAATAAGAAAATTGTGCAAAATTATAAGAAAAATATTTTTGAGAGTTCTTATTAACTAACGTATACAAAGTTTACTAGGTTTTAAAACGCGGTAACGAAATATTTCCTGCATGTACTTAACTCCCCGTTGAGCCGCGCGTTAACTATAGTGCATACGGTACCTATACGCTTAAATTGTTTCTATTTCGTAGCTATTCGACTACCTGCTTTCGATTTCAGTTGTTTGTTATTTGCTTTGTGATTTGGTTAAGGTTGAATGGATTTATATTGGCTTTCATTTTCGGATTTGTGTATTTTTTGGATCAGTTTTGGTTTGGTTGGTATTCTTTATACATATTTAGACTCTGGCTTTGATTTTGGATTTTGTTTATTTAGAATCGTGAATTGGTTTTCGTTGTTTTAGGTTGTTTAACAATATTTCAAAGGAATATTAATATTATAGATAGTGTATACAGTACCTATACACTCCTTCTTTTCGTTGGTTATATTTATATTGACTACTGCTTTCGATTTCGGTTTTCTGCGATTTGTTTTGTGATTTGGTTTAAGTTGATTCGATTTTTTTGGCTATCGTTTTCGGATTCGTGTTGTGTCTTGAATTGGTTTTGTTGTTTTGATTTTAAAAATATTTAAAAGGAATATTTATTCCTTTTAGATATTTTGTTCTTTAAAAAATATTTAAAAGGAAATTTAATTCCTTTAGGTATTTTAACGTTTTTTATAAATAGGTTTTTCTTACTTCATAATGCTCTGCAAACGTAAGTCCAGCCTTTCAAGAGTATCTTCTCAAAGACAAGCGAAAAGATTAGCTCGATCGCTAGAATCTTTAGAAGATGCTGAACTGAGAAGGCAAGAACAAGCAGAGCGTCAGGCTGCTTTTAGAGCATCTGAGACACCTTATCAAAGTCAGCCAAGGCGTCTTGAACAGACAGAGCGTCAGGCCGCTTTAAAAGCTGGAAACACCTTCTCAAAGTCAGAAAAGGCGTCTTGAACAGGCAGAGGGTCAAGCTACTTAAGAGCTTGACACCTTCTCAAAGTCAGCGAGGCGTCTTGAACAGGCAGGCGTCAAGCTACTTTAAGAGCTACTGAAACACCTGCTCAAAGTCAGCAAAGGCGTCTTGAACAGGCAGAGCGTCAAGCTACTTTAAGAGCTACTGAAACACCTGATCAAAGTTAGCAAAGGCGTCTTGAACAGGCAGAGCGTTAATCTACTTTAAGAGCTACTGAAACACCTGCTCAAAGTCAGCAAGGCTATTCGAACAAGCGGAACGTCAGGCCGCCTTAAGAGTCGCAAAACACCTGATGAAACTCAACACAGACTCATTGAGCAAGCTGAACGTCAATCTACTATAATGGCATCTGAAACACCAGAACAGACACAGGCGCGAAGAGATGCAAATGCACAGCTCCAAGCTGAACGTCGACAAAATTTTCAAAGAAAAATTGGTCGGTTTTAATACGCAGCATTCAATTATGATCCGTTGATTGATTATAAAAATCACAGGTTAGTTGTTATCGGACTGATGGAAAAGGCGTGTTGATTTTGCAGCGCTTTAAATGGAAAGATGAGACTGCAGGCATGTGCAATGGCAAAGTGTCTCTTCCGTTACTTGGGGAACCAGAAGAACCTTAAAACTCTCTTTTATATGATGCTAATGAGTCACGGCGCTTTTTAAACAGGATCCGGAAATAACTCATGCTTTCAAATGACGTCCTTCGGAGTTGACCGAAATAATAATGCCGGGATTTTCGCCTACATTTACGGTGCAAGGGCAAATTTATCATAGAATAGGTTCACTTTTTTCAGCTGAAAACGAACAGCATAAATTTTACAAGTATATTTTATGGGTGACGAAAGAAATGAGGTAGACCGTCGCTGCCAATTTATCCAGGAGTTGAGAGAGACACAGTGTTCAAAATTCAAAGATTCTGCATGAACGTAACATTTTAGTCAAAACATTTAAAACTGCTTTAGAAAACCTACCTGAAGAAGGATTATAAAGTTGTCATTCACGCAGATCGGACCCCTCGAGGAGAGCATGAAAGGCGCTACAATGCACCTTTGATAAACGAAATAGCAGCCGTAATTAGTGGTGATCAATTTTCTTCACGAGACATTGTCTTGCGAGCACGTGATGATACGTTGCAACGGGTAGCCGATACACACAAGTTTTATGACGCTCTGCAATACCCATTGATTTATTGCAAAGGACAAGAGGGTTATCATTTTCAAATTCCTCTAACCCGGTCACAAAGGTGCCTACTCGAACAAAAAGTATCATGGAATGGATTTTATGCGTATCATATGATGTTGCGAAAAATAATTTTAACCTCTTAGCCCGGTGTGACAATTATTTCATCAATTTTGGTAGAACATGAATGTGAAGGTAGAAAGTGAACGTCTCCGTTATATATCTTTAAATCAAAATAGCTGCGCGTTGAGAATTATATACATTTATAAGATGCAGTTTCTAGACGCCAATGTAAACCCAGAGATTTAGGTAAAATGGTAATTCTGCCCTCATCATTTGTTAACAGTCCCCGCTACCTACATGAGTACACACAGTCGCATTCCTTCTATGTACGAACTTACGGAAGACCTGATCTTTTGTTACTTTTACTTGCAATCCCACATGGAAAGAAATAACTGAGGAGCTAATGCCAGGCCAAAAAGTACTGACAGACACGATTTAGTTGCTAGAGTATTTAGATTAAAAGTACAAAAATTAATGTATGTAATTAACAAAGGAAAATTTTCGGAAGGTGCAGTGTTTCATGTATTCAATTGAATGGCAAAAAGAGGATTACCGCATGCCCACATTCTAATATGGCAAAGAGAAGTTGCGGCCAGCCAATAGACGACATAATAAGCGCCGAGATTCCGGATCCTGAGCAAGATAAAGAATTGTATATACCATCGTCCGAAATATGATTCACGGTCCATGTGGAGCACGAAATTCAATATCGCCATGTATGAAAGAAGGAAAATGTACAAAGAAATTCCCTAAACAGCTATTAAAAGAAACAGTGCACAATGAAAATGGCTACCCTTTATACAGACGCAGAGCCCCGAAGATGGTGGCAGGAAAGTTACAATCAAATCTCGCTCTGGAGCGTTCAAACCTTAGATAACAGCTGGATTGTCCCGTATTCGCCCATTCTATGTAAAATGTTTAATGCCCACATTAATGTAGATGCATGTAGCTCTGTCCACGCAATCAAGTATATCTGTAAGTACATAAATAAAGGAAGCGACCAAGCAATATTTAATCTCAGGAGTGAAGGTGAGGCAAATCCGTTAATGAAGTACAGACCTTTCAAGCAGGGCGTTATTTCAGCAGTAACGAGGCAGCGTTGCGTCTCCTGGCTTCCTTTACACGAAAGGCATCCAACAGTTACTCACCTTGCTGTGCACTTAGAAAATGGAGAGCGTGTATATTTCACCGAAATTTCCAAGAAGAATTGCATCACCGCCAAAACACTAACAGCCTTCTTTCAACTTTGTCAAACCGACCCCTTTGCAAAAACGTTGTTATATTCTGAAGTCCCCGCTATTATACTTGGAACACATCTAGGAAGGTAAAACGCCGTATTCAAGGCGCGCCTGTTGCAATTGGCCCGGTGTAAAGTCATCAGATGCCCTTGGTCGTGTATACCGTCCATGTAACTAATTTTGAATGTTTCTGTTTACGATTGCTGCTGCACCATGTTCAGGGTCCTACAGGATATAAAGACCTTAAAACTGTCAACGATCAGGAATGCGCAACTTATAGAGAAGCTGTGAAACTCTGCATCTTTTAAAACGATAATCACTGGGATGAAACCATGGAGGAAGCTGTGCAATGCCAGTCACCAGCAAAATTAGGGATCTTTATGCAACTCTCATATATCATCTTGCGGGCTATCTAATGCACATAAATTGTGGGACAAATATAAAGAGTACATGGCGGAAGATATTTTTGCAAGGTTACAGAGACACACGCGAACATGACATACAATGAACACATTTATAATGAAGCATGGAAAAATTGAAGATAAAGTAATGGCAATGGAAGGCAAAAATTAAGCGACTTTGGAATGATAAGCTCTCAGCGAACAACCGAAAATGAACTAAGTGATGATTATACGTGAAACAAACTACGATATACCAGCTTTGCAGCAGCAAGTAGCCGAATTGTACCCGCTTGCTTCCCGAACAAAAACGAGTTTTGACAAGGTATTAGGATAAATTGAATCTGGAAATGCTGCACTTTTCTTTTAGATGCCCTGGAAGAACTGGGAAGGCATTTTTGTTAAATTTATTATTAGCGCAAGTACGGAAAGATAAAAACATTGCTGTGTGTGCTTCCCTCGGTATAGCCGCCACGCTGCTAAGCAAGGCCGCACTGCACATTCTGTTTTAAAACTCCTCTAAATCTAGCCCAGGACGATCGCCGATCTGCAACTTAAAAATAGTGCACGAGTATAATGCTACGACAATGCAAACTTTTAGTGTGGGACGAAAGTAAATGTCGCATAAAAAGCTGTAGAAGCACTAAATCGAACGCTCCAGGATTTGCGCAGCAACCGATGTAATGGGAGGAATGGTGGTTTTACTGGCTGGTGACTTTCAAAACTTTACCTGTCATTCAAAAGGGCACACCTGCAGATGAAATTAAAGCATGCCTCAAGTCGTCTATTTCATGGAACAAGGTGACAAAATTCAGTTTAACTACGAATATGAGAGTGCATCTGTATAATGATATCAACGCTGGAAACTATGCTGACACACTATTAAAAATTGGCGATGGGCGGTTGGAAACGGATGCTAAGGGCTGCGTTAAATTGACGAGAGATTTTTGTAATTTAGTACAGAGTCATTCCGAGTTAATTGCGAGCGTTTATTCAGATTTAACGAACAACATGCATGAAGACAAATGGTTATGTGAAAGGGCGATTCTTGCACCAAAAATGAGAGCGTTAACAAAATAAATTCAGATATATTAAGAGAAGTTGAAATAACAGTATTGTCAGTAGACACAGCTATGGACACAGACAGAGCACTTCATATCCCGTAGAGTTACTAAATTCTCTAGAGTTGTCAGGTTGCCCTCACAAGCTTCAATTAAAATTAGGCGTCCCAGTCATGCTAATGCGAAATTTAGGCTCTCGGTTATGTAACAGGACAAGGCTGCGTGTGACACATCTTGGACGGAACATAATCGGTGCTACAATTTTGACAGGCGTAGGAAAAGGTGAAAATGTTACTATACCAAGGATCTCTATAATTCCCACAGATCTTCCTTTTCAATTCAAGGTTGCAGTTCCTAATAAGCTCAGTTTTGCAATGACAATTAATAAAGCGCAAGGGCAAACGTTACAGGTAGCGGGGTCAACTTAGAAAACCGTGCTTCTCTCATGGTCAGCTGTATGTAGCATGTTCGCGTGTATCAAATGCCCAGAATCTCCATTCTTTCCCCGAATGGAAAACATATAACATTGTACAGTAGCGTCTTAAAATAGTGATCAGTTAGTTTTTCAAAATTCCCACAATCAATTAATCAGAATTCCCACGATCTTCCTTTTCAATTCAAAATTTCCTATTTAGCTTAGTTTATTTTCAATTCCAAATGCTGCACCTCTGACGGATCTATTAAGCTCAGTTTCCTTCAACTCAAAGGCTGCATCTCTGACGGATCTTTTATTTGGCTCAGTTTCCTTTCAATTCAGAAAGTGCATCTCTGACGAATCAATTTAGCTCAGTTTCTTTTCCAAGTCTGCATCCTGACAGATAATTATGCTCAGTTTCCTTTAATTAAAAATATCCATTTCCATTTGGAATAAACAGGCTATTTTCATGCTTTCCTATACGCTGCGTTTCAAAACATTTAAATAGGCTGACGAATCAATTTTCAGTTTCCTTTTAATGGCTGCATCTCTGACAAATCTATAAAACTCAGTTTTCTTTCAATTCAAAAAGCAATGGATAGTTCATTTCCCAGTGACCATGCGGGCGAAGCCGCGGTAACAACTAGTAGTTGATAAAAAATAATGTAAACAATCGTATTTGATTTTTTATAAAATAATAAAACATAGGGTTACGTACGGGTGGAGGGTATAGGGCTCCACGAGATTAAAGGTGGTTTGCGCTCCAAAGAGACTCACTTATATATAAGCTAGATAGAACCAAAAGAAGAAATTACCAGAAGGAGCTCTTAAAATTGTGATTAATAGGAAAATCCCTCACCCGAACATCCATCCATTTGTCACATTAAAATATAATTTGTGTGTTCTTATTTTTCTCCAGACCTACCAGCAATAGTCCCAAAGCCCACCAATGGTATTAGGGTGAACCCGTATAAATTATTTTGATTTATTTTGTGATTAATCGTTATCATCATAATAAAACCACCGTATCTTCATATTCTGTGTACATGGTAGTAAAGGTAATAAGGGCAAACGCCAAAAATCATGATAAATACATTATCTAGCCTACTAACTGGCTAAAGTTTATGGTGAAAAATGGTAGCTGGTACGATCGCCGGTTAATGTAAGTACCTGTCATTGTGAACGCACCTACATAATATTATGTCAAGCAATGAACTACCAAAACTGACAAGACAATCTCACAGCCTATCTGACCGTGGAATACCTTACATCCTTTAATCATACTAACTCTCTATACCTTCAGTCCGGTACAGAGCAGTGCACGCACTGGCTTGTCGATTGACATGGGTAAGTGTGTCGTACGTACCCTTACGGTTCCTAAGCAGAAAGGTCCTAGTCTCATCGCGACATCTATAGTTCCGATAGATGTCGCGATGAGATTCTCCGACTTTGGTCAGATTGTTACAGCGTAAATAATAAAATTTTGGAAAACTGTGGGGAGGTCTACGTTCAGCAGTTGACTTTAAATGTTGCAGTGGATGGATAGAAATCTCTCCTAAACGGCTCGACCGATTTTGATGAATTTTTGTGTGTTTGATTGGGTTCCTGAATGGTTAAGATTTACAATTGAACCTGTGTCGTTGTTGTCGAGATCCAGAAATCACCACTTAGTTCCAATAAATTCGAAATAAAAAAACAAACTAGAATAAAATAAGAAGTTCTTTGAATTTTGAGAATATTTTCCAATATTTTATTCCAAGATTGAGAGTATTTCACTTCTTGTTATTTTGCTGCTAAAATTTCGAAGTGCAATATTGTGCCGAGTTACTACGTCTAGTAGCGCTCACATTCATCACTGTTAGGACAAAAATAACATATAAAATATCCCCACAAAATAAGTAGTGTCGACGTTGAATAATGCCGGAAATACGCGAAGAATGTATTTACTAGAATAATATTTTTCTAGATTTTACATGACTCCGCTGGCGTTTATTTAAAAGCCGACAATTTTTTAGTATTGAAATTATTATAGTTTTAGTTTGATATAAGTAATCAATAAATATTTAATCTATAACTTACCGGAAGGCGACCATCTGTCGCAAGGGATGTCGGATATATCGTCCTCAAGTCTCTAGTTGATAACGTTAGTATTGTTGTAAATATTTACTTAGAACATCCGCCATCAAATAGCGATGTGCTTACCTGTTTGAAGAGCCCTCCCCTCAATTGCGTGCACTATCTCCGTCACCCAGCAGCACTTAACAACACCACACTCAGGAAAGACACCATCGATGACATTGCCCTGACACGGTGGCCTCAGGCGACTTTCGGTGCTGACCGCGTGAGCGGCGAGCCAGCCAACCGCCAGCCATACGCCCGCAGTGCCCCGTTTGCGGCGATGACCGTCACGCGACAGGCCCAAAGAACGCCTGTCTGTTCATTCAGCGCACGTCATTGCTTCATCTTCAATCAAAACGCGCAGCCTACGTGCAAGACCCAGCGGCTGTCGTCCGCGTCCAAAAGATGTTACAAAATGGGATTTATCGATTCCACCTGCACGGCCAAACACGTGTCCGTCATGATTGCCCGTAACGGCGCATTTTGTTCACAACAGTTTTAACAGATTTTGATTTAATGTTCAACTTATTTGTTATTACAGATATTCCAAGAGAATTGTTTGTTTTGAACGCCACATCTCTTAGGAACATCTGTAATAATAAGATAAGTTAGACATTCGTCAAAAGTCGGGTGTTTACAAACTGTTTGTGACGAATGCCACGCCGTTTACGTGGGTCAGACTGGTCGCAACTTCGAGACACGTTATAAAGAGCATTTAGCCGCGTACAGAATTGCAACCTGATAAATCCTATTTTGCTAAACATCTTTTGACACTGGACAATGGCCAACGACCACTCTTTAAAGTCTTACATACATGTAATAAAGGGCTGCGACTGTGTGTACTGGAACAGTGAGATATTAAAAAATAATAATAGTGTCGCACTGCTGAATGAACAAAACAAACGTTTTAACTCACCTCTTCTTAAATATCTTAAGCCGTTTCTATAACAGGATAGTAGATATCGCATGACGCAGCTCGCTACTAGGTAGGGAGCCGTTGCGTCAGCGGGCTGGCAATGGTAGTTGTGTTTGCCCGCTCACTTAGCGGTCAGCCACCGCAGAGTCTACATCGCCTGAGGATGCTCGTGTGAGGCGAAACACGTGTCGTATTGTCAGGTGGTGGTCTTTCCTAGTGTAGTGTATTGGAGCAGGGTGCTGGGATTAGTGGTGACGGGGATAGTACGCAATTGAGGGAGTGGCGGGAGATGCTCTTCAAACTAGGTAAGACACATCATTTTATTTTATTAAGCGGATGTTTGCAAAGTAAATATTTACAACTTTAATATAATGGATTTCCGAAAGTAACGCCTGATTCTATTAATTATGATAACGTTGTGAAGGTTGGGTGTTAGTGTGTCGACGAGGGTTGCAAACCTAATACTCAGAATTACTAAATGGTATTCGCTGAAGGTCATAACATATAGGCTCCAACCGTGGCATACACTGATGTGGTGGAGAAAATGTATGAGAGTATCTCAAGAGCCATACATTCCTCTAAAATGGATTACACGGGGTTGTAGAAAGAAAAGTTCTCGAATGGCAGCTTTATTCTGGTAAACCTTTTCTAACCCCCCCCCCCCTCCTTCTCTCCCCACAGGGTTAGTATTTTCGATGATATAGAAATTATATAATACACACTTTTATTGACCTCACATCGGTAATGATGGGCATTAAAGCGACTGGCAACTTTGTTTGCGATTGGCAACATTTGTTTTACGCCAAAGCCTACTCGACAGTTTATATTTACTTTAACCCTGAATAAGTCTTTTTTTTTTTTTATAGGATCGGGTGACAAACGAGCACACAGTCCACCTGATGGTAAGTGGTTGCTGTGACCCATAGACATCTACATCTATCTTCAATAAAGAATCAAAATGCAGATGCGTTGTCACCCGTGAGGACTAAGATGGAATGCCTCTTTTCCAGTAAAAAGAGTCTCCGGTTCTCTACACTCACCATACGAAACACAGCAGCGTTAAGCTGCTATTTTACGCTGGTATTCTGTGAGAGCGTGGTCCTCCCCGGTCGAGCCGACCCATTTGTGCTACAACTATACCAGTGATATAGCTGCAGCAAGGCTCTAACTTACATAACAACGTCTTGTAATTTACATAAAGTAACGCGTTCGAGGCGAACCATTATGTAAATGAATTCAGCACGCTGCCTCATAGGCGGTGAGAAGGCCTGTCCACTGAGCGCTTTTTTAAGTTTTAGAATAAATTAACTCTTACACGCTTAAAAGCCGGAGCCGTAAATTTCATAGTTCGCGAGCAACCCGGGATCGATCCTCGCCGACACCAATGAAATTATTAAGTGCTGATTTACCACGTGCTTGGCAGTGAAGGCAAACATCGTGAGGAAATCTGCAGGTCTGAGAAATAAGAAAAAAATATTCCGAAGCGTTTGAAGTTCGCCAGTGTGTGTGGGGGGCGCACACACACTGTTATATGGAGCAGCACTGCGGACATTCCCTTTCCCTAAAACCCTCTCAGAAATGAGAGCAGGCTTGTGCCCAACAGTGGTACGTATATAGATTGTAACTAATGTTTAAAAACAGGTTTGATTTAGAATTTCCACTATATACAATAGTGGGTACTGATATAAATAACTGGAAGACTATACCTTAATGCTTTTGTTGTGTGTGTGTGTGTGTGTGTGTGTGTGTTAATGTACGAGTATTTTTTAAATATTTTCAATACCAGTTATAAAAATGGTCATATTGTGATCATACCCGTCGTGAAGTGGAGTCCTAATAGAACCCAATACCCTGTTTAATCACGTGGGTGTCGCAAGAGTGACCGATGATAGTAAACAGGAGATAAGCAGCAGCATTCTGCATCCATTCCTGATAACAACTCAAAGGAATAAAAAAACTGTCATTGCCAACCCGCTTGCCAAGTTCAGTAACTATGGAAACCTATCAAGCAAATCAGGTAACAAACGAGCACACATTCCACCTGATGATAAGTAGATACAGCAGCACAGACTGTATAAATTGTTCAAACCACTGTGATTGTTTTAATGTAATTATTATTTGGCATATGTTGATTATAACAAAGTATTTGACTCTTTAAAACACACAAGAATACGGGAAGCACTTGCAACACAAGGAGTTGACAATAAATATATACAACTAATTAGCAACATATACAAGAACATGAAAGCAAAAATAAGAACAGAAAGAGTGGGAGATCACTTCCCTATAAAGAGAGGGGTCAGACAGAGAGATCCACTATCACCCAAACTTTTTACGGCAGTGCTGGAATACATATTTAGACGTCTCGAGTGGAATAGATATGGACTAAACATCAACGGAATCAAACTAAACCATCTAAGATTTGCAGACGATTCAATTCTAATTTCAGAAGATCCAAAAAGCCTGCAAGAGATGCTTGAAAAGCTTGTGTACGAAAGCGACAGAGTTGGACTTTCAATGAACGCTACAAAAACCAAAGTAATGACAAACCAGGACAAAATTCTATCTCAGTCAACGACACAAAAAAGAATATATCGAAGAATACATATACCTCGGACAGATAATACCACCAAAAGATCTTACAACAAAAGAAATAAACAAGAGAATACAGCTAGCATGGAAAACATATTAGTCCCTAAAAGATAGTTTTTTTATAGAGAGGGGCAAACGAGCATGCGGCTCACCTGATGGCAGTGACTACCGCCGCCATGGACAACTGAAACAACAGGTGAATTTCAGATGCCTTGCCGGCCTTTTTAAAAGGAGTAGGCTCTTTTCTTGAAGGTCCCTAAGTCGCATCGGTCCGGAAAAATCGCCGGTGGTAATCGATTCCAAAGGAAGTTGTGCGAGGAAGAAACTTCTTCTAAATCGCACAGTGGTGGATCGCCAATCATCCAGATGGCGGATGGATGGTATCGCGAGTTATGTCGCGATGTGTGATGGTGGAATTGAGCGGATGGAATTAGTGCGATAGAATACACAAAGAGATGCAACATCTCTACGCAGTGCCAGTGAGTCTAGCCGATAATTGCCAGAGCCAGAAATTGTCAAAAACCCACAAATACCACTGAGAGCTAAGAAAAAAAATTTTTGATTCATGTATTTTACCCATCATGACATATGGATGTCAGACATGGAGTTAAACGAAACAATACCTGCGCAAACTAGAGATCTGTCAACACAGCATGGAGAAGAGCATGCTCAACATCAAGTTAAAAGACAAAATAAAACTAGAAACACTACGAAATCAAACTAAAATAAATGATGTAACACACTGTATAAGAAAACTAAAATGAAAGTGGAATTCATATGATGAGGAATAATAAAAGGAAAATGGGCTAGGAACGTTATCGAGTGGTTTCAAGACAAAACAAACGAAAGAAAGGGATGCAGAGTCTTAGATGGGAGGATGATATTCGAAAAATTGCTGGAGCTACTTGGAGGAGGATTACCCAGGATCGGAAAGCGTGGCAAGCTCTAGGGAGGCCTTTGCGGAAACGCAAAACAATCACAAAATCGCTGTCAAATAATTAATGTATATATTTAACTTTGTTACTTCATACAATTTTTTATTACTCATAGTGTTTTCATACATATTTTGTAAGATTGTGAAATATAGGCTATTATTATTATTATGACTATGAGGAGTGCCGCCACTTTGAGGTCGTTTTGCTGCGTCACATCATCATCATCATCAACATTACAGCCCTTTACAAGTCCACTGCTGAACATAGGCCTCCAACAAAGAATGCCACAAAGCACGGTCCTGAGCCACCTGCATCCATCGACTTACCAGAATGTCTTACCACGTCGTCACTCCATCTAGTGGGCGGACGCCCCACACTTCGTCCACCGGCATGAGGCCGCCACTGAAAACCTTTTTCCCCAACGGTTGTCGGTTCTTCGAGCTACATGGCTGGCCCATTGCCACTCAGCTTACTAATCCGTTGGGCTGTAGGTCACTCTGGTTCTACTGCGGATATCCTCATTACTAAGTTTATCACGCAGAGAAACCCGAGCATAGCCCTCTCCATAGCTCGCTGAGCGACCTTGAGCTTCCTCATCCTGCCAGCAGGGATGGACCACGTCGCAGTTCCATAGGTCATCACTGGCAACACGCACTGGTTGTACACAATCGTTTTCAAGTTTTGAGGTATACCTGACGTGAAGATGTGCTGTAATTTGCCGAACGCTGCTCAACCGAGTTGAATCCGTCGATTGACCTCTCAGTCGAAGTTGGACTTACCTAATCGGACTATTTGTCCCAGGTAAACATACTGTCAACAACTTCGAGCTAAGTGCTTCCAACAACTACCGGCATAGGTTTGATATGGACATTAAACATGATCTTTGTTTTGGACATGTTCATCTTAAGACCTATCCGATGGGAGACACTATTGAGGACATTGAGCATAGTGCTTAGGCCCTACAGCGATTCTGTCATAAGGACTATATCGTCGGCAAATCGTAGATGAGTGATGTACTCGCCATTGATGTTAATACTGTATCCGTTCCAGTCCAGAAGCTTGAAAACGTCTTCCAATGCAGCGATAAAGAGTTTCGGTAATACAACCTGTCTTACACCCTGTTTTACACCTCTATGCAGTTGGATAGGTTTTGTACTCTGATTCTGTACTGGATAGCCATCGTAGCCCTACTCTACAAATACTTCAGCACTTCGATATACCGACAGTCAACTTGGCACCGCTGAAGGGACTGTAGCACCGCCCAAATTTCGACGGAATCAAGGTTTTCTCATATTCCACATACGCAAGGCAAAATGGCAGATTGTACTCTTCTTTCTGTACAATTTGCCGAAGGGTGTATGTGGTCTATGATACTAAAGCCTTTTCGGAAATCGGCTGGTTCGAGGCTAGAAGTCGTCAAGTCTGCATGCAAGACGATTCGTAATGACTCTCGAAAACAGCACGTAGACGCGGCTCAGAAGGAAATCTGTCAGTAGTTCTTCAAGAGAGCGTTGTCGCCTTTTTGAAGAACAAGACCACTGCACTTCTGCTCCACGCCTCCAGTGTAATGCCACCATGGAGGACGGAATTAAAGAGCCTGAAGGACTCTGGCACCGGTTTTCCACCCGCTTTCAGAAGCTCCGCTGTAATTCCATCCTCGCCTAGGGCCTTGCCGTTTTAAGGTGCTGGAGAGCCATTCTAATCTTGCTCAGACTGACGTCCGGGATATTATCGGAATAGTGTCGGATAAGACTTGCTCTTGGATCGTTACTCAAACTTGCGTGACCCAACGATGACGTGTACAGCTGCCCATAGAACCTCTCAATCTCACTCAAAATCTCAGGTGTCCGGAACGATGCTGCCACATTCGGTCTTCAGCTTCGACAGTTGGCTCTTTCTGGCAGACAGATCTCTGGCAAAGACTTTGGAGCCCTGGTTCCGCTCGATCGCTTCTTCAATACGAGCTGTATTGAAGTTGCGTAAGTTCCGCCGCATGCATTTGGAGACCTGTCTGTTCAGTTGCCTGTATGCTGTAAAATCTGCAGAAGAATGTAGCTTCATTTTGAAGTCACATAATTACTATTTAATATAAATTTCTACTCAGAGAAGCCATGACGTTCGTTTGTTCCAATCGTCAGATCTCGTCAGGATCTATCGATTGCATATATATAAAACATTTGTGTGAAATAGTTATACTGAATTTATATGGTGTTAAAGAAAAAATGAAATAAATAATGCAATGCCGGCATATACTCCTCAAAAGCCAAATCAAAATATAGAAATCGTATACGGTTGAATAGGGCTTCTAGAACAATCCAGTGGTACTATAAAACACCATATGGCAGATTCGGAAACGTAAAATAATGAAGGCATTCAAGCGGAGCTAGTATATCTGCAGCTGGGGAGGCCGAGCCTATGATGTAGATGATGTCATCGCTTCTATATCAACGCTGGACTGTATAGACATCGATTGTGTGCGATCGCCGATATTGACGACACATTGGGCAGCAGTTAGTACACGTTTTACTTCTACGTTTCTTATTCCATTCGGACAGAAGTGTGATGTGTGTGACCGTCTATGGCGTCTGCTCATTGAAGCCACGAAAGGAAAACACTTACTATAACTGGATTCTGACAAAGTCCACACGTTGTCACGTTCAAACGAATTCGTGTATCTATTTAAGCAACATGGGTTGCCAGTATTAGATTAATGTACATCTAGTTCCTATCACCGCGTCTGTAATTCATGCAGATACGTCGATTGCGTTACAACGGCAGCTACGGCATTATCGGACGAGTCATTAATGTACTCGTCGATATGGACACAATGGTGCAACTTCAACTGCGTCAATTGGACAACGATCACGCGTTCAATGTTAACATCAAGAAGAACATAGTACATAAATCTAGTTATCTGAGTGGCGTCGTCAAAATTAAAAGCTTGTTTACTTTCTTCTGGTCCACCATTGTATAAGCATTACAAGATCACAGTTAACTTAGATTCGTTTAATGCTAACGTAGTAACCAGTTGTGTGGCAGCAAACGCCACCAGTAACGATCCGATCGAGTATCTACAGTGCGACACCGGTACACCGGAGTCAGAGGTTCTACTTGCAAGGCAGACACTATGCTGAGGAATGAAAAAATGTGTCGTCATTGCTCCGGGCCATCATTCAACATTATTTACGACGTGCATGCCGAAAAACTATCGTTCCCTGCGACATACTACGGTACCGGCGGGCAGTTCAACTTGGAAGTGCGTACTATCCCATTCATGGTCGCAACAAGCGAGATACGAAGAAGTGATCGTCACGACGTTACACTCGAACACATTTTTGTACATGGCCATGAAAATTATCCGGCTGCGCATCGTCGAAGGAATATACAGTATGTTCCATCTATTTCAATAAATAAGTAGACTGTGTGATAGCGGTGCTGCAAGCAAGGGTAAGATTAATCCTTCGGCGAGTATTGTGTTCTGGACTTCTTTCAACGAATTGAATTTCAACACCGTGGTAGTCCGTATGTGCACATCCTTTGTAGCTCGATGGTGATAATGGCGAGCCCGTATCCAAAAGTATGTCTAATACCATTTAACCGGTCACCGATCTGTGTTCCGTTAGTCGATGAATTGCCTGACGATGACGACGACGACAACACAACAATCAAGTTCACCGACATACATAATTATACTTGTACCAAACGAGGTGAATCAACATGCCGCTTTAATATACCCTACTGGCTAATGAGCGAGACACGAGTACTACTGCTGATGTCAAAAGGCGACGGTCGACTAAACTGCTACAACTGCTAAACTGCGCATGCTACTAGAAGAAAAACATTATGACATACTTGGCGAGTTCTATATCGACAATTATACTACTACTACTACAGACTATGTAGTGGATGCAGGGCTCGGAACCGGTTTAAAAGAGCGGTTAATTTCGATTAATTACCGGTAAATATATTGCTCCTTCAATTACCGGTTAAACAAGTAACCAGTTTTTAACTAACCTAAACGGTAAAGGTTACCGGTTTCTACGGTTTTGACACCCAAATTAACCGGTTAATTCCGTAAAACGTACAAGTAATTATGAATGGGATAGGTAGATTCACGTTGTGAGGTGCTTATGCCGTGTCGCCGCATGCGGGCATACTTATGGAAAATTATCTGCCTTTAAGCGACACGTTCTTTCACTCGCGATCAGAGTGTCTAGTAGGAGTTTAGCATTTACGAAAATGTGAAAGTATTAGAGAAGTATTCGCGTAAAAAGAGCCCGGTGGAAAGGCAGTTATTGTGTTTGGTTTATTCGTTAAGATTGGACTTATCTCATACGAAGAAAATAATTTATTTTTGTGTATCGGTTGTTTACTTATGATGTTTTATTAATGATGGGGAGAAAAAAAGTGAATAGAATTACTAATAACTTTTATAAATAGAACACGCGGCAGCTTTTGATGTCGCACGGATGGGCCGGCCTGAACCAGGGTGATACCACGACCTCTCAGAATACCATGAATGGTAGCAGAATCAAACAAAACTACCCTAGAGGGTACCAAGACCCCTGGTGACGGAGAACTGCTGAGGATCCACGCCCAAGCTACCCTACTCTTCCTGAGCGTGGGTGCTTAGGCTGTCCCGCATATAGACAGCGACGACCATCCCTGTGTCTACAGGTGCCTATATAGGTCCCATAGCGGTAATGCCGAAACAGACCGACTCATTGAACACGTCCAAATGGCTACAGATTCTTTGCTACAGCAGAGATCGTTATCCTTGGCGATTTTAACGCCCACCACGTCGAATGGCTCGGTTCACGTTTAACCGAGATCTGTTTATGACTTTGCCTTGGCATATGGTTTTACACAGCTGGTTACTTCGCCTACTCGGATTCCAGATGTGGAGGATTATGCACCTTCCCTGTTGGACCTTCTGCTGACCTCTCATCCGGACGGATATCAGGTTTCTGAAGACGCCCCTCTTGACTCCTAGGACCATTGTCTTGTCCGGAGTGTGGTGCCACTCACGCTCCCCTTGCAGTTGCGTTCTGCAGGCTGCCGCCGTGTTTGGCATTACAGGTCGGCGGATTGGGACGGAATGCGGTCTTTCTTTGCATCCTGCGGTGTGGGTTTGCTTCTCGCTGGACACTCCCAGGGTTGTTGCTGATTCTGTTGCTGATGTGGTACTTCAGGATATGGAACTTTTTATTCCAACTTCTGTGGTGCCCATCGGAGGCAGATCTCAGCCATGGTTTGGTCGCTCCTGTAAAATAGCATCACACTATAAGCAGGAGTGCTACCGGGCATAGACTGACGCATCAACATCTCGGGATGTAAACACCAGCGCTCTTAAAAAGAAGTATAATTCCGCCTCCAGGTCCTTCAAAAAAGTCATTGCCAAGGCAAGGTCAGAGCACATCGGCAGAATTGGCGAGAAGCTAGTTCGCCTTCCTTCGGGAACCCGTGCATTCTGGTCTCTTGCCAAGGCTGTCTAACGGAACTTCTGTCAGCCATCTCTTCCATCTCAGCACAGAGAGGGACTCACTGGCCCATGCCGCAAAGGACCAACTCGACTCTCGATGACGGGGGGAACACACCGCCGACCATCCCGCGGTGTGATTGCTCCATGCCGGATGTGCGGTTTACACAGCGCACGGTTCGCAAAGCAATCCTCTCCCTGGACGTCAACAAGACGAATGGGACTTATGGAGTCCCACCCATTGTGCTGAACACGTGTGCTCCGAAGTTGGCACCGGTTTTAACGCGTATTTTCCGGTACTCCTACTCCTAACGTGTAGTTCCGAATTCATGGAAGACAGCTTTGGTCCACCCAATCCTAAAAAGCCGTCCGCTCCTCCTTCTTCTCAAAAATAATGGAATCTATTGTAAACGGTTTTTGTCGGAGTTGATCAGGTGGTGATCTTCTGGTCTACCTAACTCATAGGTAGTATAGTCTAAAGGGAAGGCATAGGCCGTCAGTTTGCACATAGCGAAGGCCTTCGATCGGTTCTGGCACAAAGCGCTTCTTTCGAAGCTCTATTCCTATGGGCTTCCTGAGGGTGCAATTGGATCAACAGTTCCTTGCTGATCGGAGCATAAAGGTTGTAATAGACGGTGCATGCTCTGATTATAAGCCTATTAAGGCTGATGTTCCACAAGGCTGCGTGCTATCATCAAAGCTATTTCTTCTGCATATAAATGATATGTTGCAAACGGGTAACTGTCATTGCTATGTGGACGACAGGACTGGTGATGCATTATATTTATATTCAAGCCGTTCAATATTTCTCGGGAAAACGTCGCCGAGTACCAGAACAAACTTATATCTGAAGTCGAATCTGCGCGTTTATCCTAAAAGAACCCTTTGTCGTACCTTCATAGTTTCAAGGCACTCCCTTGCTGCCTTAGCTAGCATCGGAATCGTCGGCGTCGACATATTGAATAGTGTGCAGTTTCGTGGTCACTTGGAAGAGAAGGCTAATTGGCCTCTAAAAGCTTGACCTGATCAGAAGAGCGGGGCAGTATTTCACACCAGTGCCAGCTCCTTCCATTTGACCGCATCCAGCGCAGAGCGGTTCGAATCGTTGACGTCCGAGTTCATTCTGATCGGCTCAATTCACTGGCACTGCGTAGGTATGTTGCATCCCTTCGCATTTTCTATCACACCTACCACAGGGAGTACTCTGAGGTTCGGATAATTCCAGCCGCCATATTTCATGAACGCACATCGCGTCAAAATTTACAATACTATCCTTTCCATCTGGATACTTGACGGTCCACCACTCTGCGTTTTACTAGGGTTTTCTACCTTTTTTAATAGGATAGGGTGACAAACAAGCACACAGTCTTCCTGATGGTGAGTGGTTGCTGTGGCCCTTAGACATCTACACATATCCTCGTTTGCGAATCAAAATGCAGATGCGTTGTCACCCGTGAGGACTAAGATGGAATGCCTCTTCCAGTAAAAGGGTCTCCGGTTCTCTAAACTCACCATACGAAACACAGCAGTGTTAAGCTGCTATTTTACGCTAATATTCTGTGAGAGTGTGGTCCTTCCCCGGTCGAGCCGGCCCATTCGTGCTACAACTATACTACTAATATAGCTGCAGCATGGCTCTACCACGTATAAAACTAATAATTCCTTAAATAATTCCTTGTCCAACTTCTCTGTGGAATTGTTGACCTTCAAGAAAAGAGCTTACTCCTTTCTAAAGGCTAAACCAACGCACCCAACTTTCATAATATGTATTTAGTAAAATCTGTTATTTTGACATTACAAACAGATACTTCAATTTCATTTATTTAAATAGATTTAATTCCAAATTCCAAAGCGATCACTATATTATTTTGATCTTGAGGCGTGAAAAACTTGGTTGCACTTTTAATCATTCTCTTTATAATTCAATACAAGATCGTAAATATCAATGTGATTTATACTGTTGAGTATCTAGTTAATTGGGAGTTATTAATAATTACTGTTAGTAAATGACAGGAATTTTCAGTATATGTATATGGTGACAGTCGATAGCAAAATGCAGCTGATTTTATTCATAATGATTTGTTAGATTCAAATTATTATATTTCTTTATTCACATCTGTATCAGTAAAGTCAATTTAAAAATTTTTAAAAAAAACTAATGTTTTAGTAGCATCTCGTATACAACATGGTAAGATATGCTTCAGTTCCTCATTAATGAGATGTGAAAATGGTAATTTGTTTTATACTGTTCGACTTTAGAGTTCTCTGAGCATGACAAATACTTTTTTTATCGTAAAGACAGGACTTCTATTAAAACTTTATTTACCTCAGAAGTGGTAATTATTAGTTTTCGCAAAGACAGAGATAGAAATTGGTTCTAATCACGACCTTCTTAATCTAAAAATCTGGTGATCTGCCTCACTTCAGTCCTAAAAAGAACAAATACTATAACATATAATTTCATCAACTTTAAAAATCTTGTTTTCTGTTAAGAAAGTTCGTCATTTATTGCGATATATTACTAAAACTAAAGACATTGAATTAAAATGCAAAGCGTAATTTTAGTAGAAAACTTTCAATATAATTCAATATAAATATATAAGGTGAAATTAAACAATATGTCGAAACTTAATTTTAAAGTGGAGATAAACTCATAATTAATTGAAACAAAACTTACCTCTGTTATTTATAATACGGTCATTGCTGAAAGATGAAAAATATGAGGGATGTCGTTTTAGGGAAGTCGCGTTGATGCAATGAATATATCGTACGTGCGTCTAAAACTTCGTGAATTAGACAGAGCGCAGCCGTACAAAGTTGGATACAAAGGTAAGGGGAGAGGCGGGACATTACAAAGCTTGGTTTAACCAGTTAATTGTTACTACCTAAACCTAATTTGTGAAAACCGGTATTCCGCAAAAACCGGTTTTGGTCAATGATCGAAACCGGTTTAGGAATTGAACCGGTTTCGAGCCCTGAGTGGATGCATTATCACTCCCAACCAAGATCTCTCAATTTTACTGAGTGGCCAAAGATGAGTGTGGTCTAGCGTTTTCATGATGAAACACCACTCCTTTTCTGTTGATTAATTCCGACCGATTTTTTTAATTGCTTAAGTCTCATTAGTTGATGGTAGTAGAGATCTGAATCGATGGTTTTGCCTGGCGGTAAAAGCTGATAATAAACGATGCCTTTCCAATCCCATCATCCAATACACAGCATCACCTTATTACGTGTTAATCCGGGTTTCGCTACAGTCTGTGGAGATCGATTACCGTTTGAACATGATCTTTTTCGTACTTTTTGTCGTAAGTGATCCATGTTTCATCACCAGTGATCAATCTTTTCAAAAATGCTTCGATTTCATTACGTTTTAATAGAGAATCGCAAATAAGTACACTATTCATTAGGTTTCTTTCAGTGAGCTCGTGTGGTACCCAAATATCGAGCTTTTTTGTATAGCCAGACTTTTTCAAATGGCTCAAAACTGTTTTATGGTCAATCCTCTATTCCTCGGTTATGTCGTAACTACTAACAAGCTGAGTTTGCTCTACTTTTTCAAAAATGGCATCGACTTTATCTGTACGAGGGCGACCAGAGCGAGCTACATCTTTGACATCAAAATTCCCGGAGTAAAAACGCTTGAACCAACTTTGTCCTACTCTTACTGATACTGCATTAGGTTCTTAAACGTCACAAATTTTTTTCACAACTTAAGTCGCATTTTTCCCTTTTTTGTAATAAAACTTCAGAATGTATTGAATTTCTTCGTTAGATTCACTAATTTTGGCGGACAGAAAAACAATTGAAAATGGCAGGATAATCTTTTTACTTTTTATTTTTCTTTTTCTTAATGTTCTATATGTATTGATATTAAAACCAGCCTGATACAATCAGTACAAACAAAGAGATTTTTCTTCAATTTTATACAAACAAAATACGAAGAAACTTGTCCCCGACCTATTATAATTAAACATATTTTATTTATTTAAATTGCTAAAATATAGTATAAAATTAAATCTAACTAAAAGGTAACACAATATCAAAAAAACTATAATAAAGAAAAACTACAACTAAAAATTTAAATTGTCATACAGTCCTATTCCCGTGGTATCGTGCCAAGAACGCTGGCTGCGTTTCCTCGATGAATGGCGGCTATACTTAGCCTTTGAGCGAGAAAAGAACCAGCCTTCTTATCACCAGCAGCGACGACCAGTCGCGGATACAGTTCCTTTAGGACATTCACCGCACGTGACCCATCGGACCGATAGTCTATACAGCAAATGGCTCCAATATATAGTCATTTCTTAAAGACTCATATTTGCGGCACTTACTAAATTCAGCTGTCTTTGATCCCGCCTCGGTTTCCAAACGTGGTACCTTTGAGATGAGAGGCCAAAGTGTCTACGCAAGTAGCATCCCACACTAGGGCTTTACCTCTTCCAAGGGACCAAAGTTATACTGTCGGATCTCATGCCATCGTCACTAAATATGCCCGCAGAGCTCTAAAACCCGGGGAACATTTATTGAGACAAGGGCCCTTAGAATAAGATCCAAGAGAATTTATCAAAAAATTATAGTTAAATTTTCTGAAGTAAATTTATTAAGTTTGAATATTGATTCTGATAACACACTTAACGGGAACCACAGGGTTTTTTACATGTTGTATAAAATATTACTTGCATATTTCGTGTGTAAAGTACATCAAAAAAATACTCTTCGCCGAGAACTCAATCGAGGGCATTTAATTGAAGTTGCTTGTAATAAAATCAAAGAGGTTATTAACGAAGTTATATAGTAATAGTTGGTCTCTCGCTGCGACTAACAGACAAATAGTCTAGTCAAAAGTTCAAAAACGTATTAATTCTTGTTCCGCTCTTAAAAATATGTGCTACAGCTCATTCGATTCGGAATGACGTCTAAAAATGTATCTCTAATTATTAGGATATAAAAATTGCAATTGTTATTAATAAAATAAGATGAAGAAAAGATATTTATTTTTCTTTAATAACTCAAAACTATTAGTACTTTAGAACTTTTGAAAAACATGCTAAAGAGCTATACAAAACTAAATAAACATCTCAATGTCATTGTTATTGTTTCTATTCATCTACAATCTTATCGGCTTTCAAGAACTGTAACTCAAACTTCTTAAACGTAAACAAACAAAAGTGACAAAAAAGGTTGACTCAAGTGCCGCGCGCCGTGATTATTTCAAGTGCCCCGGTACATAGGGCCATTTTTAGCGAGGCGGGTCCTCAAGGGTTAAAGAGAAGGAAAGGAGACAATTTCTTTTTGTATGGAGAATGGGCCCACTACAAATTTTAGGGATACTTAATGAAATGTATGTCGATTTATTCCTTATAATCTATAGATTGCAAAATTAATATTAGTTTTATCGCATCTAAAGGGAATTCAGAGAAATTAAAATATGAATATCACAATAACCTAAAAAGAAACTAAACGCTATTTTTTTAAATCTGGCTTTACGGCTCTGGGTTCTAGCCCTTCTGAGCCTAAACTAAAAGTTGTTTTCTATTAGTATTGTGAGTTAGAATAGTGTATATAGAATAGAATAGGACAACTAAATAATTAATAGCATAAAACAAAGTTGCAGGTACATTTAATATTTATAAGTACTTTAGACTAATGGAAAATCCTTTTAGTAATTCCGACAAAAAATAGTACACTGACCAATAAACATGGTGTGGAGGCTATTTTTTACATGTATTGATTGATTAGTGAATATACATCACAAACACCATTACAGTAATTAAATAAATATGATTAAAGCCAAAATGAATAAAAGATAATATGTTCATTTATAATATTACCTTTACATGTTATATAGTAAGAAAGATGTTTTAATCTGGTTGTAAAAGATAAAACACAAAGTAAAATACCACTGTATTTATTACTGTAATCATTTCAAAAGTAGTCTATTAATAGTGGAACAGACAGACAGGCGGTGTTAAGACTTTATTTTGATATATCTTTGTTGGTTAGTAAAGGTGCAGTGTAAACTTTGCTTTAAAATATATTAACTGATTAGTACTTATACCCCAAACACCATTAAAGCCAAAATGACTAGGTAATATCATGTTTATTTATGTTGATAAATATGAAGTGAGATGTTTTAAACTAGTTGTGTAAGGATTACAAAACACATGTATAATTTAATTGTATTTATTATTGTCAGTCATTATCATTCCAAAAGATTTTTCAAAATAACTTGATAATAACATGTCCATTTATGAAATTGTTAGGAATCATAAGGATATTTTATGTGATATAAGACTGTTGTCTTCAATATCCATATACTTTTTGTCTCTGCTTACGAGCAGCTCTGCAAGATTTCAGCCTACAAGACATACACATTTATTCTAAGCAACCCACCTGAAAAAGTTAATGAATATTGAAACAAGCACACATGCACTTATTTATCTAATATCATTTGCAACCAGTAACACGGTTTTAGGTGCATGTTGCGTCCAACAGTGAACTATTAAGGGTGTTGCGAGTTTTACCTCTACAGCGATTGAGAAAATAAATAGCACGTAAGATGTTTTGAACTGGTCGTGTAAGGATAAAAAACTCTGTATTGTCACTGTATTTGTTATTGTAAAATCATCACATTCTTAAGCAGTATTAAAGTGACACACCAGGTGCAGTGTCAGGACATTGTTATTAATTTGTATTGATTGAATAACGTTTATTCCAAGCACCATTAAAACCAAAATGACTGGATAGTAACATATCCGATTTTTACGATATTAACCACGAAAAATAAATAGCATGTAAGGTGTTTTGAACTATTTGTGTTAGGATAAAAAGAAACACTGTATTGTCATTGCATTTTATTGTTTATTATTGTAAAATCATCATATTCTTAAAGCAGTCTATTATAAGTATCACAGGCCGCGAGGTGCAGTGCCAGGACATTCTTTAATGTGTTCATTGATTAGCATGTTTACATCCAACTTTTAAACATCCAACAATTAAAGCTAAAATGTAAAATTCTCGAGTAGCAGTCTCGTACCGGTAAGCTCAGTGTGGACGGCTACCCTCTAGTTGGAGTGACGACCTGGTAAGATATTCAAAAGTCTATGGATACGGGTGGCTCAGAATCGTGCTTGTATAATTCCTTGGGGAGGCCTATAGGCTGTAATGATGAAGAAGTTTTAAACTAGTTGTGTACGGATACGGCTCGACCGGGGTAGGACACGCTCTCACGGAAAACGCTACCAGCGTAAAATAGTAGCTTAATGCTCCTGTGTTTCGTATGGTGAGTGTAGAGAACCGGAGTCCTTTTTTACTGGAAACGAAGCACTCCATCTTAGTCCTCAGGGGTGACAATGCATCTGCATTTTGATTCTTAAACGAGGATAAATGTAGATGTCTATGAGCCACAGCATCTACTTACCATCAGGTGGACCGTGCGCTCGTTTGTCACACTTATTCTATAAAAAAAACATACGGAAATTGTCAATTGAAAGAGATACGAAAAGGTACCAGAGCATCTATTCAACTTGCTCGGCGTTTATTTATAAATTAGGCGCTTTATTTATAATAAGGCACATAGTAGAAACAGGTCAAGTAAGCAACAATAATTACAAGTTTTATTGATTATTATTTGTCATCATTACAACAATTCGCTGCTGAACATAGGTCTTCCCTAAATTAAATATATAATGTAAAATATTGTATAGCCTTCCGTCAACTGCCATCGCGTTTCGTCCTATGGTGTCGTAAAGTCGTAACAGAGTAAAATAAAGATACCAGGAGATGAGCAGCAACATCTCCTATAGAATACCACAAAAGCTTTGGTTGCCACAAGCGTAGCAACTGTGACAAAACTACCATATAGTAATGATGCATATTTATATTACTATATAAATATGCATCATTACTACTTATGTATAAATTATTCCAATCATTGTGAGGTTCATTTAAGTGGTATTCACAAATACAGCGCACAGTGGCACATAAAATGAGTTATCAATCAGCAATCTCTCTTTTGGTTAGTAGTTCTTTTTAGTTTAGGTATTAAGAATCTAGATAAATGATTACATAACAAAAATACAGTGTCGGGAAGTAGCAGCACATATAACTAGCCACAGAATAGAATAGAATCATTTTATTCAATATAGATTACAATACATAATACTTATTAAAAGTCATTTTTACTTTTACCACTGGTTTGCAAAAACTCTGTCCTGGGAAGAATCAGCAAGAAACCCAGCGAAACTTTTTAAAAACATTTTACAATATAATTTTTATACAATTGTTTTGAAAACATTTAGAAACAGCATGGTAGCGATCACCTCATTCCCAGGGTTATTATCAGTCATTTACTCTCTAGTAGTATAATAACCCTACTAGACAATTTTTGCTTGAAATAATTTAAACCTTTTGATAGAAAAGGTCTGCATATTATAGTTGTTGATGCTGCTCTGGAAATGGCAGGAGTTACAGTTACAGGCATAAGGGTGTTTGTTGGATGTTACCGATGTCTTCAATATTCAATAATTGTAATTCCATATCCCTGTTATCATTTGTGTCTCCATACAGTTGTAGAAGGTCTCGGCCGACAAGATTGCAGACTCATTCTAAATGATTCACCTGAAAAGTGTTTTTTTCATCAACCAACCGAACAGACTATAGTTTTACAGTGTCTTCCACCTAAATAATGATATTTATTAATATTTTATTTATTTCAATCTTTATTACTAGTAATCAGTCTTAATGCCTCTTAAATTATATATAAATAGCATGTACTCGTTTCCCTTCATAATACTTTTGTAGTAAACCAGATTCCCCTAAGCTAAAAAGAAATAAAAATACATCAAATCAGAAAGATAAACAAGTGAAGTAGTTATTTTAGAATTATAACATTATTTGACTAAGTACAAGTTCCTAGACGTTTTACATTTACTAATTTCATTTAAGGTAAAAAATATTACTTGTGTATTAAGTACAAAGGCAGACAAATATGGGGTAAGGTAAGGAAGAAGTAGCAACTAAAGAAAAAAAACTGTGGTTATCGAATATCTCCCCTATAAGGCAATCTGTGGGGGAGGTCTATGTTCAGCAGTAGATTTTTGATAGGCTGTAAAGTTAAAGATAACCTGGTGGTGAATAGCCAAATTGTTTGTAGTGCGGGTGTATGATACTACAAACATCAATCTGTGTAAAAAGCGATTATGCCAACTCCTCCGGGCAAGCCTATTTCAGGCAGGGATCACTTACAGGCTGTTAAAGTAAAGTAGTACCTGGTGTGATGGTATCCACTGCAAAATAATATCTCTTTCTGCTGAGTTCTTAAATGAGCTCTTAAAATTGAAAATCCACATGGAATACAAATCTTCTAATGGAATGAGCAGTTTCAATACTTTCACAATTTTCTTAGGCAGTTACAACAAACTGCATCAAGTAGATGTAACTGAAAAATTGGGATGCAAATAAAAATAAAGAAATAAAAATATTAAATTCAGAAATAATGTACATTACCTACAATCAACAAAATAACATAAAAGTAATGTAAACAAAATTCTTGCTTCCTGATGGAGTTTAAATATAATAAACATAAATAGTAGATGTATTTAATTAAATATTAACACTAATATGTATTCCTAATAACATCCATTTATTTTTATGTTATCTATATCTATAAATATTAAATTCAGAAGGAATGTGTGTACATTCCTTCTGAATTTCTAACATCTTCCTATTAACAACTACCAATAAAAAAACTGTGGTTGCCGACTCGTCTACTAAGCATGGCAACTATAGCAAGTATCCTCCTTGAGGAAATCTGAGGAAGGTCTATGTTCAGCAATGGGCTTTGATAGGATGTAACGGTTGTGGATATAGTTACTCTGACAGACACTTTAACATAGATTTGTGTATATTTTGTGTGATTTTATTTTCTCTATTAATTAAATTAGATTTTACCAATAACATAACACTTCAATACTTTGACACTTCTAACATACTAATAAAATTGTGTTTGTCATATGTTTTAGGTAATTCAACATAAATTATAGATTTTCCAAAATTCTAGGAGCATTGTTAGTAATATGAAGGGATATTTATTAGTATTTTTACAAACTTAAAATAATTAAGTACTAAAACATGTATAGATCGTTAAGTGTCTGTGGGTGTGGGTCGTTTATTTTATTTCTAAAATCATACCATATCTCAATATTCAGTAAAAATAAAATAAAATGTAATACATTATATAATATACGAAACTTAGTAGTTTTCGTTTCCGTAGTATAATATTTTTGGACTAGAACTTCGAGTGACAAAAATAAGATATATTTCACATAAAAGTTTGAAACTTTAAATCAATTGTAGGTTTTGTACAGTTGAATTCTTCGCATTCCATAAGATAAGATACTCACCTCTTGAGAAATCCACAAATATAAAAGTTGGCGCACATCTGCCCTGTCTCGGCTAGTTATTGTTTTCGCACAGTGCGTTGAAATCACAAATATTATTTAATTGTTTTCAGTGTATGCTGATCTTCCAGATAAGTAAGTAAGTACAAAAAAAGCAGCCTGACGAATGTCAATGCCGTAAAGTAATAGATACGATGCTTATATTATGATAATATGGCCGTCGGTTTTACCACGTTTTACAACACGGAAGTCAATGACAAAATAGCGTTTCGTTCACGGTGTCTTTGAACCATGTTATATGATATAAGCTAACACTTTTAGAAATAGGATAAAAATCTCAGTGGTATCCCTTTTAGTAATAAATATATAATATACAAATAAGTACAAATATAATATGTATATAATAAGTTATCTTGGTAAAAAATACATTTTCTTTAATAGAAACTGCAAAATGATTCATTACGCATTTTCCCATGTTACATTAACTAGAACACGGAATATCAAAACCACTCATTTTTTTAGATTTCTTGATTCCGTTTAGATATTCATAAAATGTATAGCCATTTATTATAATAAATTGGTAACTTTTTTTGTATGTAATACCATTAGGGTCGTTAAAATTTCTAGTGGGCCCAAAACGACTAACTCCTTTCCAATAAAAAGTCTCTAATCTTGGAATTCTATCTACTATTTATTATTTTTATTTAACGCCAGAAAATAGGACTCCTTTTCAACCGTTACAGCTAGGGCATCGCCATGAAGACAGTATATCACATAAAATAATTTTTTATAGTATTAAATATTAACTTAAAAATTTGAAAAAATTATCGTATCCTCAGAACACTTGAATGAATAAAGCCCAATAGAAAAAAAAATTATGTCGATTTTTCAAAAAGTTATACGATTGTTAATTAACTAGTTTTTTTTTCCAATCTCTGTTTTTAAAAGTATCAACATAAAAGTTTAAATAATTAACCTATAATTTTTTTACTTCTTGGAGTCCTTCTTATATACATACTTAACAAGATCAAGTGATAAAACTTTATTAAAGTTTTATATTTTGTTTGTTATATTTTTTTAAATGAATAAAAAGTGAAATATTTAAAAAAAATGTCTATAATTTTTTGGCAAATGTAATTAAATTGCCATTTTTGCATCTAACAATGACATTAATAACCGCAGGAAAAAAAAATTACGTCATTTTTTAACAAATTGTTTATAAGCATATAGACAAGTTTAGTATCTTTTAAATTTTTTTTTAGCATTTTATTGTCATGGCAAAATGATTATTTAAAAAAATTCCTGAAATATATTTTTAATGGTTTATAATCGTCTTTTTTATATTTAGATTATTTGTTATACTGATAACTTGTTGACTAGACTAAAAGGAATAATGTTGCTAGGTGAAGGCTCATTGCTCTTGGAATATTTATGACTTAAATATTTCCGGATTATTTTTTGGTTAATGGACTCTATATTCCTGATGTGCTTATTGTATTGAGGAGTCCAAACTACAAAGGTATATTCTAGAATAGATTTTAGTAATATTTTTTATAATAGCACCAGGATAGAGCCACGTTTATATATAATTTCATAACTATGCTAAATGTTAATGTTCATAAATATTTTCATTTTTATTTATTTAAAAAACCATGAGGTTTAAAAAAAGATTACATCAGATTGAATTATCTTAACATAAGCCTTATTACAGGTTTTCGTATGTTATCTAAGAAAGAGCGACGCTTCTCGGTACCAAAGTATTAAGCAAAATAAATAATATAACACTGTACATACAACATGTGTGTGTGTGTGTGTGTGTTTGTGTGTGTGTATTTGTGTGAGTGTGTGTGTATGTGTTTGTTCAATGACTTAATCATAAATAACCATTAGAAAGTTTTTTGCATACTTCAGTTTTAAAAGCTTCTTTTTTTTCGTAAAAATATCAATGTTTGCAAAAAATTGGTTACAAGTGCAACACATCCGATTTATTGGTGAGTTTTTGCTATATTTTGTATGAAAGTGAGAGATGGAAACCATTTTGGTATGTCTTGTACGATCTATGGGCGTTGAGAAGTTAATAAGTCCAAGTAAATGCGAATTTTCTAGTCGGCCGTGAATGAGGTCATACAGTGTCATTTGATCAAGCATTTTTCTTCTATCTTCTAATGAGAGGAACTTATGGTATACACATCTGTGGTTGTATGCCTGATTTCGTTCTTTAATTTTATAGTCCATGAACTTTAAAAATTTATTTTGTAATACTTCTAGTTTGTTAATATATGTGATATTGTGGACACCATATGTTGCTACCATATTCTAAGATACTGCGAACGTAGGCATAGTATAATAATTTAATACCAGGTAAGCTTCAGAAGGATTGGCATGTACTTATTACGAATCCTAAGTTTCTGTAAGCTTTACTCGTATTTGTGATATAATCAATATGATTACTAAATGTAAGCTTGGAATCTAATAAGATACCAAGGTCTCGAACTACCTGTACTTTTTGAATTGTTCATCCATTCAATCTGTAAGTATATTCTAGTGGTTGAGTTTTGCGTGTGAATGTGCAAGTTTGACATTTTTTGACATTAACAGAGATTCGATTATTTTTGTAGCCCAACCTGTTTAAATCGTCTTGAAGCTTATAGAAATCGTCTAAATTATTAATTTTAAGAAATATTTTTTATCATCTGCATACAGCTTGAATGAGGAATGATTAAAGCATGTATATATATCATATAGATAAGCGTTATATAGGAGGGGCCCTAAGTGAGACCCTTGTAGTACGCCAGATGTGATTTTATAATTTATTTTATAATTTATTTCAACTTTTTAAGTCTAATTCTGAACTGACAATAATGTGTGGTGATGTATCGTTTTGGCACACACAAAAATAAGCAGTTTTTATCCAGACATGCCTATAGCCTAGCTCGGTGGCTATCTTACGACACTTTTGTATAACCTCTTGTTGTCTAGGGTTAAGTGCTCGTTATCAAATATTTTCTTGTGTTCACCTCTATGCCTGAGATCTCCAGTGACGTTGGTGGCGTTAAAAATATCGTGGCATCACCACGATATTTTTAACGCCAGCAATGAGATTATCCTTGTAAATACGGGAGCGCATTTTATAATAATATTACGAGGTCGACCTTTAACGGGATTTTAGCTCGCACTCTTGTGCAGCTTTCTATATCTCCGGTGCTCATCACAACACCCTCTTTCTGCTACGCGTAATACTATACTGGTTAGATCTTCATTTTATTTTCTGGTACTCCCACCATTTCTACATTCAATTGACGCGCCCACTGTTCTTGTTTCGGTTTTCCAATAAATCTAGAAAATTTCTGTGAAAGACAGATAGACACAGACCTGATATCATGAGTGTTTCGTTTTGCAGAATTTGGCATAAAACACTAATAAACCAATATTATTCAGCATTGCTCAATTAAAATGCTCCAAAACAAATTTGCTCTGAGCTATTGGTTTTATTTCCAAAAGCACTTATGGGTGAACTGGTTTAGCTTGTTTGTTTACAGTATTTTCCATTTGTTATATTTCTGCCGCAGAGACTACCTCTTGCTGTTATTGGAAAACAGTTTTGCTGGTAAAACTATCTTCATACGACAAAATACTCGCTACCTATTCGACTAAGAAGCATATGAGTTATGGCGGTATTTTGAGCACTAACTGCTTCCTTCGAATGAAAACAAGTTTACTTTATTTATGCGAAACGTTTAAATGATTTTGCGGAAATTTAAAATACTTGAATGTATATTTTGTGTATTTAACTGAGATACTTATCATTTATTCAAAGTTGTAGTAAAAAATTTCAGGTTGGACTGTTTTACTATAATTAAAGCCACGAATTTAATACGTGCATCTATGAGAATTTACAGATCTCGATACGTACATTAGTAGTTTCCATTACCTAATTTTAAACTGTGTAGAATCAGGCTGCATCTGTAAGTGGGCAGTAGCATAAATTCTAGCTCGACCGGGACAGGATCACAACTGCGCAGAATACAGCGTAAAATAGCAGCAAAATGCTGCTGTGTCTCCTATGGTGACTGAGGAGAACCAGAAAACGCTATTAACTGGCAGAGAGATACTCCATTATGCTAGGGCTGAATCTGAATGACAGGGTGAGAAATAGTGTGATAAGAGAAAAGTGTGGTTTGCAAGATGACGTTGTGACCAGGATTAAGAAAAGAATGCTTCGGTGGTTTGGTCATGTAGAAAGAATGAACGAAGAAAGAGTGACAAAGCAAATTTATGCTGCAGAAGTGAACGGCAGAGTCGGAAAGGGACGCCCTAGACGAAGGTTTATCGACCAAATTGGCGATATATTGAAAATGGGCCAGATTAGGAGTACCCTTAACCGACGAGCGTGTATGCGTAGATATATGGATGTAAAGGAGGCGAGAGAGGTGTGCCAGGAACGTGCCAAATGGAAGTCCGTAGTCTCTGCCTACTCCTCTGGGTGACAGGCGTGAGTGTTTATGTATTATGTTTTATGTAGAGATACTCCATCTTAGTCCTCTAAAGTGACAACGCAACTGCATTTTGATTTTTTATCGAGGATGAATGTGTACTTACCATCAGGTGAACTGTGTGCTCGTTTATTACCCTTTCTATTATAAAAATTGCATAATATTTTAGTTGTATGAAAAACTCATTTCCACTTACAAAATGCACTCGTTCCAAGCTTTTAGTATTTAAAAACCTAACAACTACTGCAGTGCCATTGTCTGAAGCACTCACTTGTACGGCAACGAGTAAATTATTTGCTGTAAAATTACTTACTGTAGGTACGTCACCGTCTCGTCATTCGCATCGTAGTGCTTAATCAGTAACTTTTTTTTTATAGAATAGGTGGCAAATGAGAGAGAAACACCTAATGGTAAGTGTAGACTACCGCCTATGAACAACTGCAACACCAGTTGCACCATGTGCATTGCCGTTGCAACATTACAGGTGCGTTGCTGGCCTTTTAAAAAGGACTAAGCCGATGGTAAACGATTCATCAAAGTAGTATGCGAGGAAGAAAACGTCTAGTAAATCGCATAGTAGTGGACCGCCAAGCATCCAGATCAGGTTTTCTTTTTTTATTGAATGGGCATGACAAACGAGCACACAGTCCATCCGATGATAAGTGGATGCCGTGGCCCACAGACATCTAAATTTATCTTCGAGTAAGAATCAAAATGCAGATGCGTTGTCACCCCTGAGGACTACGATGGAATGCCTCTTTTCCAGTAAAAAGGGTATCCGGTTCTCTCCACTCACCATACGAAACAAAAACATTAATCTGCTATTTAACGCTGTTTGTCTATAAGAGCGTGGTCCAACCCAGGTCGAGCCGACCCATTCGTGCTACAACCATAATATACCTGCAGCGTAGCTCTACCACGAATAAAATGTGCATTATACATGATGTGAATGGTAACGTGAGTTTTGAGTCGCGATGTGTGTTGGTGGATCTCCCGCCAGGCAAGGTGTTTAGCCCGGGGAGCGGCCATCGCTCCGTGTGTTGTTTCGGAGCTGTTATATATTTGGTGTAAGATATCCACCACATCATATCGTCCTGTGGGTGTGGAAAGAGGCAACAAAGGGAAGCTAACCAGGAGATGGGCAGCAACGTCTTCCTAATAACAACTAGAAACAAAAACTACGGTTGCCAACCCGCTTGCTAAGAGTGGCAACTATGGAAAACCCTCCTATAAGCCATAGGCTGTGACGAATGACTAAATGTATAAGGTGGAATAAGCAAGCTGTCAATTTACAATATTGATAAAGGTATATGACGCATATGGTCCACAACATAGTGGCACAATTTTTCTCTTGTCCCGTTGAATATTAAATCACAAAAAATATCTTGTGACGTCATAAATTTCTTTTTATTGGTACCTATTTCACAGCGTAAAAGGTTACAAAATGCATGCGAATTGAATTTTTAAAAGTTAATCGCGTATTGACGTTCTTTAGAAGCCCACAAAGTTCACAGCTGGACATGGATCTCTCGCGCTGTAGTAAGGATTTGCCCTATGCAGACTATCTTTTTTTTTATAGAATAAGGGTAAGAAACGAGCACACAGTCCACCGGGTGATAAGTGGATGCTATGGTACAAAGAATCAAAATTTAGATGCGTTGTCACCCTTGAGAACTAAGAGGCGCTCCTTCGTTATCAGTAAAAAGGGTCTCCGGTTCTCTAAACTCACCAAACGAAACACAGCAGCAAAAAGCTGCTATTTTACGGTATTATGTGAAAGCGTGGTCCTACCCTGGTCGAGCCGACCAATTCGTGCTACAACCATAATATAGCTACAACGTGGTTCTGCCAGTAAGTTTCTATACTTAATAAACGCTTCGTTTTCTTCATTGCGGAGAACGAATCGTTTCTTGAATATAGGAATCGAGCATTAATCACTAAACTTAGCAGGCGAATTTTCTGATGAGAGTACTTTCGTCTAGCAATTTTTACACTGCTACCGCCGCCGGTTTAAGCATTTACATCTGACATAAACCATATAGTCGTAGCACCATATGAGTAACTGTCATTCATCCATCCATTACAGCCTATAAAATTCAACTGTTGAACATAGGCCTTTCCCATAGATTGCCTCATGGAGAGGATTTTGCAATGGCTACCACGCTTGTCAGGCGAATTAGCAACTGTAAGTTTTTAATATTTGTTATCAGGAAGATGCTGCTGCCAATCTTCTGTTTTAGTTTCTCTCTGTCGCCTCTTACAACACCCACGGGACGATATGGGGTAGTGGATATTCTGACACCGCCACTTCACGGTCACTAAGTAACTTATCTTAGTATTAATGAGATCTTTCTGAGTTTTCCCATAGTTGCATTTCGTTCTGGAGGACATTATTATCATTATTATTTAATAGAAATAGAGTGAATGGGGCTCTACACGCTATTGTGAAGAGTCAGAATGTCAAAAAGGCACGTTTGGCAATCACAATGCTGTTAGTCCCTACTTTAATGTATGGTAGTGAAAGTTGGGTCTGGCAGAAGAAGCATGAGAGTAGAATAATGCTGTAGAAATGCGGTCATTAAGGAGTATGCTAGGCTGAATCTGAATGACAGGGTGAGAAATAGTGATAAGAGAAAAGTGTGGTTTGCAAGATGACGTGTGACCAGGATTAAGAAAGGAATGCTTCGGTGGTTTGGTCATGTAGAAAGAATGAACGAAGAAAGAGTGACAAAGCAAATTTATGCTGCAGAAGTGAACGGCAGAGTCGGAAAGGGACGCCCTAGACGAAGGTTTATCGACCAAATTGGCGATATATTGGAAATGGGCCAGATTAGAGTACCCTAACCGACGAGCGTGTGCAGATATATGGATGTAAAGGAGGCGAGAGAGGTGTGCCAGGATCGTGCCAAGGAAGTCCGTAGTCTCTGCCTACCCTCTGGGTGACAGGCGTGAGTGTTTATGTATGTATGTATGTATTATTTATAGATCGTCTTTACCGTCGTCATCAGCCTATAGAGGAAGGAAGTGAAACGGAAACTCTTAAGGAAATGCTGTGAAAATATGTTTTTTATTTTATTTTATTTGGAAGACTAACACCTACATTTAATAACTAAAACAGATAATACTTAATAGCTACAGTAAGCCAATTAAAGGTCCTCACTAATAGATACAGTGAAAAAACAGAAATTAATGCGATTCAACTCTTACTAGTAAGTATATAATACTGACAGTACTAAAACCAAACTAAGGCGTAACTTATATAACGTGTAATTTACGGATATAAGATTTTATTAATAAAATAAGGTTGATAAAACCCACAGTACACCTGATGGTATGTGGATACTGTGCCGATATATACGCAGTACTTCGGAACGTTGATATGATTTAGGCTTCGGTGCTTTTTCGCTTGTAGCGCAACGTGAGTGCCGCCACAACACAAAAGTAACAATAACAAACACATATATATCTCCTTAAGAACTTCCAACATTAAACAACATAGTGTAAGTTTACGCTTGGCTGACGCAGCACTAGTGTTAAATAATTGTGTACTGATAAGGCTGTTTAGAAGAAGACGTTGCTGATCTTGCGGAATAAAAAAAACTCATAAATCATTTGCGAACACCATAAAATAGTTATATTTCTATTTTACGTCCCATATTAAGTACGGAGACATAAACGACATGAATAACGCGCTTCATTATTTATGATACGAATAAATCATTCAGAAACGCCTCATATAGCGCAAATTTTTCGGTGTTTTTTAAACAAAATATACTAAAATACAAAATAACTATGACAAGCACTTCGGTTCATATTTTACCCTTTGAATTAAAATATTTTATTGTTGATAAAGCTACTTTACTGGTATTCTGTGAGAGTCAAACTGTATATTTTGTGTTATCAGTAATTGTTACATAGTTTTTACTTATGAATCTATTATATACAAATTAATGTTTGTTTGTTCGTATTTTATGCGCTGCCATGCCGTTCATCAGATTGCGCTAAAACTAAGTCAACTTATTACTTGCACTTGCGCGAAGGGAACAGGCATAGTACAATTAACTTACACTAAGTAGCGCGCGCATCGTACCGACAAATTTATTTGAAAGTAATTCAAGTTCAATTCCAATGAATGTATTATCATTGATAATTAAGGAATATAACTCTTCCAAATTTGAAAAGATATTTATTCAATTATTGCTTCTGCGGTAGCAACACGCCGGGATCAGTTCAGAAAATAAGTATTTTACTTATTTTCTGAATATTTTGATATTTATTACACATTCAAATTCAATTCCGATTTAAAGCGACAGTAGCCTAATGGCAGGGTGTGGACCGCAAACTCAAAAGGTCGTGGTTCATGAACCACTCCTAACACAAGCATTTTAAGCTTACCAGGAGTGTTTACAGAAAATATTATTAATTTAAATAGCAATAATAATGTGATAATAATTTAATCTAGTATTTTTTTAATAAAATAAATAAATTCAAACTGTTGTTAGGTTCAGTTTTGATAGGTTATCACCATTGTCCGATACTATTTAAACCATTCAAATCAAATCAAATAGTTTATTTGAAATTCACAGGTTAAAAAGGTCTTATTTAAATACAAATAAAGTTCAGTCTGTGATCAGCCCCATGGGCATACAAATGTCAAATATTATTAATAGTTAATTGATTACATTATTCATCTTAAATAATATTGATTACATTGGATTACATTATTCATATTATATTAGATTATTCATAAAATATTAGTTCTAAATTATTAGTCGTTGGGTTTATTATATGTCATGTAATACAGTCAACCGGACATTAACTCTGACACTCGACAAAAATTCATCAGTCGAATAAAATAAATGTTCAATTAGAAAGTGGAACAATTTATCTTTGAAAATCTGTATATCGTTTACTCTTTGATGTTATTCGGGATCTTATTGTATATCTTTGGAGCCATAGCAAACACACTTTTCCTATATAAGGTAGTTTTATATTTTCTACCAAGGTTATTAAATAATCAGCTTCTATTGCGAAATCTCGAAATCTCTAGTTTAAATAGTGATGGATATTGCCTGATAAATAAAACCATTTCAAATATGTATAGTGATGGTACTGTAAGTAATTTTAATTTCATGAAATAATCCTTACAGCGATCAGTTCTTTTTAAACCACACATAGACGTGCTATGTGTGGTTTAAAAAGAACCTTTTCTGACATTTAAATACTTTATCCCAGCTAGTGGCGTTTCAAAAGATTATTCCATATCTAAGCTTGGACGCTACATAACTATGATAAACCACAAGTAATGTGAGGAGACTGACTTTGCTAGCATATATAGGTTATAAGACGACTGTGTCACTTTTTTGCTACTAATTCTATATGGCTTTGCCATTTCAGATTTTCATCAATGTGAACGCTAAGAAACTTTGTTGTTGTTGTTATTTGACTTCTTTGTCAATATACTGAATTTGTGTATTAAAATTATAAAATTTAAAAAAATTATAAATTATTAAAATTAATTAATAATAAATAAAATTATGATTATATTTATTATTAAATTATTGTTTTTAACTACTCAATTATTGACTTTAAGCTACTATTTTGCATGTTTTCATTATTATAAATAACTGTACAGTCATCTGCAAACAATATCATCCGATTGTTAGTGGATTTAGGTAGGTCATTTATATAAATAATAAAAAGTAGGCCCAGAACACTTCTTGTGGGACACCAAATTTAACTCTTCTAGGACTGGACCTATAATGCATTTCATTTTATGTTTGGAACAAATTTTGCTTATTTTCGTGATTTGAGTTCTTTCACTAATATATGAATTTAATAAATCGAGAGTATTGCCTTACACCGTATATCTCAATTTTATTTAAAAGTTTTGCATGAAAGGTTTTGACTTTATGCCTTTGACATATCCATGAAATAAGGCATAAGAAGTTTGTCTAGCATCCACTCTTGAGTATATCATACTTTAAAATTTATAGATCGCTAGGTTTATTGACATATTCTTTCGGAATCCTTTTGATCAGCAGGAAAGATGTTGTTCTGTTCAAGTAATTATATAATTTATTATGTATAGCCTTTTCAACTATTTTAGAGAATGTAGGAGTTAGGGCTATTGGTCTATAATTCTCCATATCGCATTTAGCCCTTTTTATGGAGGGTTAATTATTGTAGTCTTTAATATTGATGAAAAATACCCTGTTCAAAACATAAGTTAATAATGTGACTAAGTATGGGCGCAATACCAGAACAAACATATTTTAACACTGATACAAATGTCATCAAATCCATTACTTTTAGTGTTTTTTAAATTATTTATGATAGAAGAGATGTGGGACTTAAAAAAGAAATATGATGAGTTATGCATGCATGTTTGCTTTTTTGGGGATTATTTATTTTGAGGTTTAACCAAATCTGCATAGTAATTATTGAACGATTCTGCTATTTGCTGGGGATCTGTAATTTTATGATCATCTATTATCAATTCTTAATATTTTCAGTGGGTATTTTTAGTTTATTGCCATGAATAACATTCCAAGAGGCTTTGGATTTATTTTAGCATTTAAGATAAAGTGATTATTTTGAGATTTTTGAGTTAATTTGATAATTTTACTGTACCTCTTAGAATATGTTTTGAAAAGTAATTTATCTTTATGGTTCTAAGATAATCTGTATTTCCATAGGAGTGAACGTTTATGTTTGCTACATTTCTTGATTCCAACAGAGAGCCATTTTGGTCGATTTTTGTCTTATTTTTTATTTTTAATATAGGAAATCATAAGTTATAAAATAATCTAAATAAATCATAAAACAAAGTGAAAGCTTTACTTGCGTCATTTTATTTCAAAAACTTCACTGAATTTGAGCTCATTAATGCACTCTTTAAACTTTCTCAAATTACACTCAGAATAATCACGTTTATATGAGAACCAGTAGTCAAATAACAGGTCTTTTTTACAGGACAGCATAAATATTGGGCTTTATGGTCGGACAAACCTAATTCCAAAAGATCAGATTTAGTTCCACGTATGTTATGAAAGATGTTGTCAATACAGGAACCACTGCTTGGTCTTGTCGGTTCATTGAATGATTGTTTTAAGTTGAATCCAATAATGAGATGCTCTAGCTCCATGGAATTCTTATTCTTTTTCAACATATCAATATTTAAGTCACCACAGACAACGATTTTTTTTGTACCATTTTTTAGTCAAAATACATAGGATGTCATTTAAATTATTGAAAAATATGTCAAGATATTTACTAAAGTTTTTGCTCTTTAGTACTCTATATGCACAGAGTATAACCATTTTATGATCTACTAATTCAACAGCACAACACTCGATTATGTTGGGGATGTTAAACTTTTGAATGCCTTTTATTACGGAAAAGTTCATATTATGTTTAACTAGAATACATGTCCCCCCTCTGCATTTAATTCGAGAAAAATGAGGGCTAGAACATAGTTAGGGATTTGAAGGAGTTCAATATCATCGTCTACCATATTGTGCTCGAAGAAATACAACACATCGATTGCTTTGCCTATCTCTACTAAATCTTGCAAACAAACAGTCAACATATCTGATTTAGCAATAAGTCCACTAATGTTTAAGTGCATTATGTTGATACAATTATAGACGAAAAAAATCATTACCGTTGGAATTTTAATTTACAGGATCCATCTTCAAGGAGAGAGAGTCTCGTGTAGAAATATTTAAGTTAATGTCCGTTTGAGTGCTTTTGTTAGCAGATATGATATTACAATATGTCATATTGGTCATTCCAGATTGTTTAGTAGTATACATGTCATTGGAGTCCTTATTGTAATTAGTCAAATTCACACTACGTTTCGAAGTATAATACAACCGTAATAATTCTCTCAGTATATAGCGACATACATACGTAGGAAATTGAAAATGAAGCATTTTCGTATTTGTCACATAGTCTACATAATTCATCGTTCAATTTTGTTTCTTTAAGATATCTGTTAAATTGGGGCTCACAAATAATTATATTTGCATTTGGGATTGATTGAATCCATAATTCAAGTCCATCTCTCACCGTAGAAATGCTGTCATCTTCTGTGAAGCCAAGTACAATCACAAAATCATTCATTGTTAGTTTAGGTATTTCAGTGATACAGGAGTTCAAAAGTTCGGGAAGCTTGCAACAAGACTTCCAGAAGCAAAAAACATCATATTTGGGACCTAATAGTAGTTGCAAGGTTTTCTGAACGTCACGGCCCTGCTGATCTGCAAGAACAATAACTTTGTGTCTTTGTATTTCCGAGAATGAGGAAATTACAGTTTCGACTTTCCGGTTATTTTTTGTAGTAACTGAAATTTGAGACTGGAATGTATTATGCAGATGTTCATTTAGTACTGTGTCATCTGTTATTGAAGAGGTAATCACAGTCTCGACTCTCCGATTATTTTTTTGTATTGCAGCGATTGTAACTAAAGTCGGGAGTGTACTAGGAAGGTGTTCATTCGGTACTGTGTCATCTGCCAGCGATGTGATGTCGTTAATAAACGTTGCAGAGTATTTACTGTCAAAACTTATGATTGAGTTGTCATTTTGGACATAGTTCGCTTCTTGAATACTTTGCAATTACTCAATTTTTTTTTTATTTTGTATTTTTAGTTTTGAAATTTTAAGCATTGGATTATTTATTTTTCTTCGTCGCCTTTTTATTCTTTGTTTGTACTTTTTTAAAGAGATATTTTTTTAATTAAAGCTGGCTAAATAATTGTCGGAAGATGTTTGAGTTGATTTATTAACCGATGTGCAAGTGGTACTTTTAGGTGATCCTGGATATCGGGCTGACATTATTTTTTTTACTCTATGTATAATCGGGGTTGATATGGTATTTAATGATCTTTCAGTAATTCCAAGCTTTTTGTAGAGTGCTATGACTTTCGAAGACTTATCAGTGCTGTTTTGCAGATTATATAGCTTACGATCAGTAAGTCATCTGTTCTTTGTTTACTTAAGTAATCAATTTCATATTTAACCGTTATATTTACATGTAATATTAAATAACACTTTTAGTCAGTTATATTAAATTTATGTCAGTAATGTGTAATAAAACATGTGTAGTAAGTATTGCACTTTTATATTATTCACTGTTTTTGTTTATTTTTTGTTTATTATTACTCACTAACAATGTTTCATCTGTATTGCAAATGTTTTTTCAAAGCACTTAATAGTCCACTAGGATAACACTTTCACTTGTTTTCAACTAATCGCCAAGTTAGTTCGTCAATGTTTTAATTAAATTTTACTCGAAATTACTTTTACTTTAAATTAATTTAAACCAGCTGTTTTGTATCACTAAATCTCAAAGTACCCACCTCAACCATTGCAATTGTATTCCCTCTCTTTTCGTGTTATAAACTTGTAAAAGCTAAACATTAAAAAGAATAATACCAGTTGATTAGGAGTATTATTACCCTTCCTGCAACTCCTGTAATATTTAAAAAAAGTTCAACTCTAACTTTTATACGTGGTAGATCCACGCTGGAGCTACATTATAGTTGTAACACGAATGAGTCGACTAGACCGGGGAAGAACTACGCTCTCACAGAATACCAGCGTAAAATATCAGCTTAATGCTACTGTTTTTTGTACCGTGTGTGTAGAGAACCGGAGACCCTTTTTACTGGAAACGAGGCATTCTATCTTAGTCCTCAAGGGTGACGCTTCTGCATTTCGATTCTTTATTGAGAATAGATGTAGATGTCTACGGGCCATAGCATCCACTTACCATCAGGTGGTTTGAGTACTCGTTTGTCACCCTTATTTTATAAAAAAAATACGGTTGACCCTATAGGCCATCCACAAGGGTGACAACGCTTCTGCATTTCGATTCTTTGTTGAGAATAGATGTAGATGTCTACGGGCCATAGCATCCACTTACCATCAGGTGGCCTGAGTACTTGTTTGTCACCCTTATTTTATAAAAAAATACGGTTGACCCTATAGCTCACTGGCGCATGCGCCTAAGGAGAAAACGGACTTATTTTCTTCTCTTTTCGCTTGCAATTTGCATCTGGACAGTAGCAACAAGGTACCATCTCAATTACCTCACTGCAGTACCTCTATGTCAGAGGTCCATATCACCAACAAGGAGGTTCTTAAAACCTTGCGATGTCTAGACGTGAACAAATCTAGTGGATCTGATGGTATATCAGCTATAGTTCTAAAGGTCTGTACACCTGAGTTGTCTCCTGTGTTGACGCGCTTGTTCCGCCTCTTATTTAGGACTGGAATAGCGCCCAAATCTTGGAAGCTCACCAATGTTCAGCCTGCGCTTAAAAAAGGTAGCCGTGCCGACCCTGCCAACTATCGGCCAATTTCAATTACCTCCATACTCTGCAAGATTATGGAGAGTATATTGAACGCCTTACTACGCGCAATGGCATACCTAGAACAGAATGACCTCCTAAATGACCGGCAATACGGGTTTAGCCGAAATCGGTCAGCTGGGGACCTTCTAGCGTATACCACACACGTATAAGGTGATGCACTCGGGAACAGTGGGGAAGCACTTGCTGTTTCTCTTGATGTCTCGAAGGCCTGACAGGTTTGGCACGCTATCGCTTTAGTAAGCTTCCAGCGTACGGCTTATCCCCTGGTCTGATTGAATGGGTAAAGGACTTTCTGAGTGAACAGTCTCACTGGGTCGTCTTCTATGGCTGCTTATCTGATCCTCTGGCGACTAACGCCGCTGTTCCTCAGGGGTCCGTTCTCTCCGCAACTCTCTTCCTGCTGCATATTAATCATCTGCTTATGCCCGGTATCTATGGGTATGCAGACAATAGCACAGTAGTGGAGAGATACCAAGTGCCTGGGCCAGTCGGAATCAAATCCTGTCTGAAAGAGAGCTATGGTTGAACGTGTAAATCTCACACTACAGGCAGTCTCCGAATGGGCGATGCAAATCTCGTGAGATTCAACGACTCCAAAACACAGGCGTGTCTCTTCACCTCTTAAAGGCCCGCTCATCCTGGCACCTACTTCCCGGAATGTATCCTTGGCCACCTTCAGTTATTAATGGTTGAATTTTCTCTAAATCTCAACTATGGGCGGTTCATTGTGAACAGAGCCAAAGCAGCCACAAGGAAACTTGGTGTCCTTGCAAGGGTGCCGGTACTTCACGTCAGGGCAGCAATACCTTATATAAAGCGCAAGTCCGGTCGTGCGTGAAATACTGCTGTCACATGAGCTGGTGTTGCAAAATGCCACCTGGCAGCGTTGGACTCAGTGGAGACGTGCTAGAGACTCTGATGACCTTGATTTGGTTGAAACCAACCTTGTGAGCCTCGAGTAGCCAGCCTCTCGGTATTCTATAGGATGCATTTCGGTGAGTGTGCGCAGGAATTACACGCTTTAATTCCTCCGTCTCCTTTCCGCCATCGGACGTACGAACCAAACGGTTTGCTTCTACTTTTGTAATGCATACAGCAAACGAGTGGAATAATTTGCCGGCGTCTATCTTTCCGTCCGAATACAATCTGGGCGTCTTCAAGACAAGAGTGAATAGGCTACATCACCACTTACCACCAGGTGGGATTGTGATCAAGCACTGGCTTATAACAAGTAAATAATAATAATATTAATTGAAAACGGTCTGGTAGAGCAGAAAATCACATCTCAAAATAAAAAACGGGTTCTAAAAGAATAAAAATCATTGTCTTGTTTTTCTTAATAGCTGTTAGTGCTAAGCATGAATAAAGTTTTGATATTCTTTAAACCAAAGTACATTTTATTTACACTTTTGCACTATTGCAACTTTTCAAACGTACATAATAATAATGTACTTATGCTAATGCTAAGCAAAAAAGCAGTTCCGTGAGATTGATGTACATTTACCTTTTATTTTAGTTTCACTTGTATTTAATTTGATTATTTGCTGATGAACTATACTATATGGCAGTCAAATCACTAAACAGCAATAAAGCGTAGTCAACACCAAAATTTAAACAATGCGTCAGAAATCAAAAGAAAGTTAAAGTAGGTTAGCCGCATTTTTGTGTATGGTCATTGTCAGTAATATACTAAAAAGCAGTTAAGGTATACATACTTAACTGACTTTTATATTGTGATAAACATTCAGATATAATGATTCAATACTCACATTAACTACATTTTTATATTTTACAGAACAGTATGCCAATCATTTCAGTCAAAAATATGTGTGAAAGATTCGTAATTTTTTTTTACATACATTCCAATAGTTAAAACATTTTCTCAGTAATATCTATCTATCAAGAAAACCAATTTCGCGTTTTTTTAATTTTCTCGAAACATACTTTTGTGGACCAGCCGCCTTCTTCCGTATCATGGCAGTTAAAATGTTCTGACATTTTTTTTATAGGAGAGGGGCAAACGAGCATGCGGCTCACCTGATGGTAAGTGACTACGGCCGCCCATGAACAACTGCAACACCAGGGGAACCAGAGGAATTGCAGATGCGTTGCCGGCCTTTAAAAAGGAGTGGCCTTTTCTTGAAGGTCCCTAAGTCGTATCGGTCCGGAAAAATCGCTGGTGGTAAACTATTCCACAAGGAAGTTGTGCGAGGAAGAAAACATCTTCTAAATCGCAGTGGTGGACCGCCAATCATCCAGATGGTGTGGATGGTATCGGGAGTTCTGCCGCGATGTGCGTTCGTGAAATGTGGCGGCTGGGATTAATCCGAACAATTCCTCAGAGCACTCCCGTGGTAAATAAAAAAGAAAATGCAAAGAGATGCAACATCTTCGCAGCGCCAATGAATCGAGCCGATTGAAAGAACTCGGTCGTCGACGATTCGAGCCGCCTGCGCTGGATGCGGTCAAGTGGAAGGAGCTGGCACTGGGGAGCCCTGGCCAGAGAGGGGAACAGTATTCCATGTGAGGCCGAACCTGCGCCTTGTAAAGATGCAGGCGTTGTGCCGGCATGAAATACTGTCCGCTCTGCTGAGCACGCTGCTTTAGAGGCCAATTTGGCCTTCTCTTCAAGTGACCGCGAAACTGCACGCCACTCGATATGTCGACGCCGAGGATTCCAATACTGGCTGGGGCAACAAGGAGTGCCTTGAAACTGAGGAGATACGACAAAGGGGTTCTTTTAGCGGTAAACGCGCAAACTTGTGTCTTCTGAGGATTAAACTGGACTAGATTTAGTCGCCCCCAATCCGAGACTTTGTTCAGCAAAGACTCGACTTCAGACACAAGTTTGTTCCGGTACTCGGCGACGTTTCCCGAGAAATATTCGCACTGACCGGCGTATAGAACATCACCAGTGCTATCATCCGCATAGCAATGAATGTCTACAACGACCTTGATGCTCCGATCTGCGACTGGTGATCAATTGCACATTTCTCAGGAAGCCCATAGGAAGGGAGCTTCGTAAGAAGCGCTTTGTGCAAACCCGATCGATTCGCAATGTCAAACTAACGGCCAATGCCTCCTTGGACTCTGCCTCCGCCCATCTATGAGGTCAGGTAGACCGGAAGATCACCAGCTGATCGACCCGACGAAAACCGTATTGGCGGTCACTAATCAGCTGGTGATCCTCAGGTACCATGAGCTGGCAGTTTATAATGGATTCCATTATTTTGGAGAACAAGGTGGTGATGGCGATAGGCCTGTAGTTGGACAGGTCTGAAACAGTCGCCTTTTGAGGATCGGTTGGACAAAGCTGTCTTCCATGATTTCGGGACTACGCCTAGGGGTAGGAGTACCGGAAAAGACGCGTTAGAACCGGTGCCAACTCCGAGCACACGTCCTCAGCACAATTGGGGATTCCGTCAGGCCCACTCGACTTGTGGATGTCCAGGAGAGGGTGCTTTGCGGACCAGCGCTGTGAGAACCGAACATCCGGCATGAAGCACTCACACCCCGGGATGGCCGGCGGTGTGTTCTCCCGTCATCAAGAGTCGAGTTGGACGCAAAAGTGAGCCTAAAGGTCGGCTTTTCTCTTTTGCGGCGTGGGCCAGTGAGTCGTCCTCTGTGCAGAGATGGTAGTGACACAGAATTCCCTTGGACAGCCTTGGCGAGACCAGAATGCACGGGTTCCCGAAGAAGGCGAACTAGTCGCCAATTCTGCCTATGTGCTCTGACTTTGCCTTGGCAATAACACTTTTGAAGGACCTGGAGGCGAAGTTATACTTCTTTTAAGCATGCTGGTGTTTACATCCCGAGCCGCCGAAGCCTCAGCCCAGGCGCGATAGCACTCCTGCTTCTGCGTAATGCAGTCTTACAGGAGCGACCAAACCAAGGCTGCGATCTGCCTCCGATGGGTACCACAGATGATGGAATAAATAGTTCCATTCCTGTAACACCACATCAGTGACAGAGTCAGCAACAGCGCTGGGATCATCCGGAGAAGCAAACCCGCCCCCATGGGTGGGATGCAAGAAAGACCGCATTCCGTCCCAATCCGCCGACCTGTAATGCCAAACACGGCGGCAACCTGCAGAACGCAACCGCGAGGGGATAGTGGCACCACACTCGGATCAGACAATGGTCCGAAAGGCCGAGAGGGCATCGACGGAAACCTGATATCCGTCCGGATGAGAGGTCAGCAGAAGGTCCAACAGGAAGGTGTATGATCCTTCACATCTGGAATCCATGTAGGCGAAGTAACCAACTGTGTCGAATATGCAAAGGCAAAGTCATAAACAGATCTCCCCACATGATCGGTTGAACGTGAACCAAGCCATTCGGCGTGGTGGGCGTTAAAATCGCCAAGGATCACGATCTCTGCGGATGGGACCTGTTGTAGCAAGGAATCTGTAGCCATTTGGACGTGGTCGATGGTCGGTCTGTTTCGGCATTACCGCTATGGGACCTATAGAGGCACCGTAGACGCGCGGATGGTCGTCGCTATCTACGCGTAGCCAAAGGATGGACAGGTCCGAACCTTCAAGACTGCCGAGGCGTCGAGAACAGATGTCCTCTCTGACGTATACGCAAATTCAGCCGAGGCACAGAGTGTTCAATTTGTACCCCAGGTAGGAGAGTACAGTATCACCCGGAAGGACACCTGCGTCTCGGTCAGAAGAAACCAGCTTCGCCGTCTTGAGATGGTAGTGGACGGCGTTTAGGTTCGGGTGAAGTCCCTGATGTTGCAGAAATCCACGGATAGCGTGGCGGGGTCATATGGTCTTGTTGCTCAGTTTGCCCCGATCAGTTATTGTTTTGAGCGGAATTTTGCCCCCAGAATACGCGGGGCAGCCTGAGCACACCCGCTCAGGAGTGGAGTAGCATGGTCGTGGATGCTCAGCGAGGGTCTCCAGGCGTGCTGGTACCCTCCTGGGGTAGTCTAAAATTTAATTCCGCTACCATGTTGATGGGGTGGGGAGAATTGGGCCTCCGGTCACCTGCACTCACCAGACGAAACGCCGAAACGCAAAAGCAGGCTTCCACTTCACGCCGGTATTCTGTGAGGTCGTGGTACTAACCCGGCTCGAGCCTGCCATACGTGCAACAAAAAGCTGCTGCGTGGCTCTACCACCGTTAAAATTTTACATTTGACATTGGGTTATTTTCTTTTTTGAATATTTCTGCATAAAAACAAGCCTACGGACGACCTGATTTAAAACGGTTCCCTTTGTACATATGTAAACGCGCCTTTTTTTAAAGAATAAGATAAAAAAAATAGAATAGAAACTTTTATTTAATATAGATTATAAATAAATAAAACTTTGAAATCACTCTTATGTTTACTTTATCACTGGTTTGGAAAATACCTCTTTCCTGGGAAGAACCGTGAAAGTGTCTAGACTTTTTTTTTTGAAGAACAGTTTACAATAACTAAATTTACACAATAATTAACAACAGGAAACAAATTAGAAATAGCGTGGTAGCGATCACCTCATTGCCAGGGGTTATTATCATCCAGAAATTCCTTAATATTATAATAAACAGACTTGCACTACGCAAAAACCACTATGGACACTGCCTAAAATGTAATACTTGAGTATAAAAGCCTCATCGCAACCTTAAATTTAAGTATGATTCTCAAAAGAATTTTTGCTGATTTTATAAGAATGAAATTGTGCAGCATAATTTTCTACTAAAATATAAGAAATATCAAGCGTTTGTGCTTGAAATTATTTAATATTACTTTCTTGGTGTCGTTGTGCTGTAGACTTTACCGTAACAATACAATTTCTGACATTTATACTCGATGTTTAGTTTTCCATTAAGATAACATTTTTATGTTAATTATTGTATTATTAAGCTAATAAGTCATATTATGTACACTATGATGTTTAAAGGTGTGTGAAAAACATTACGTCAAATATATACTCAATATAGACGACAAAGACTGCCTCGTTGATATAAAGGTCGTAAACGCAATTGTTGATCATGAGGTCCCGAATCAGGCCTAGTTCAGTTATTGGGGTTTTTGTCAAGAAATTCTCAGCAGCCCGGAGTCAGGAAGGCGGCGGTATTTCGTGTATAAAATACACTCTCGTACCTCAGAAGCACGTAAGCAAAGAAATTATAGGAGTGGGGGGTTACATTTATTTTAAAAATGCTGTGCTGCTCTCGGCGACTGGGATTACTGTTGGGCTGTTGAAGTGGCGGTGGTCAGACAATGTGACCGCCTCCTCCGCCACTCGCCAGCCCGACAGCATTACATTCAGGAGGTTGCCCATACAAGATCCACGATGGACTCCCCTGCCACCACACATGTGCTTACGGACCCCTGATTCATTAATGGGAGGTCCAATCCAGCCACCATTCCATCACTCTCCCTTGCGATCGTCTCTGGAGTTGCCCAAGCCCTTGTGTGGGCGTTAAAATCTCCCAGAGCGATCAACGGACGAGGTTGACATTCGCGAACACAATTCGCCACCTCGTCTAGGTGTACGCCTCGTAAGTTCCCAACACCTACCATACAAAACATAGCAGCATTAACCTGCTATTTTACGCTGGTAACACGTGAGAGTTGGTCATTTTTCGGTCGAGCCGACTCATTTGTGTTACGTCCATATTATAGCTGTAGCATAGTTCTAACACTTTTATAAATATATCATTAAATCTCGGAGTTATCTGTTATTTTTTTTTCATCATTAGTTTATTAAGTAGTAATGTAATAGTTTACTTATATTATTTAATAGTATTTTATATCCTCCATCGTAGTGGACCACTGAGTTTACTTAAATCAAATGTTCTTGTGGTGGTATTCTCGAAGGTAACAAAAAATTGGTCCTCCTTTGAAATTCTGAATCAACTCTCAATACCAACTCTTTATTTTATACGTGTTAGAGCCATACTGCAGCTGTAGTATAAGGTTATGTCACCGTCTTGTCTTGTTAAATTTCTTGTCTGTTGAACGCTTGAGATAAGATCCATAAATACAGTCCATTTCGTAAATTACATTGATAAAATACTATTGTCATTTGCAAAGACGTAAGCATATGCAAACATAATAAAATTACTATAAAATCTTATGCAGTAGAGCCACGCTGCAGCAGAGTTATTATTGCACGAACAGGTCAGCTCGACCGGTGAAGGACACTCTTTCACAGAATACCAGCGTAAAATAGCAGCAATGCTACTTTGTTTTGTATGATAAGTGTAGGGATCCGGAGACGTTTTACTGCGAGGCGTTCCATCTTAGTCCTTAGGGTCACAACGCATCTGCATTTTGATTTTAAGCGAGGATAGATGTGGATGCCTATGGGCTACATTATCCACTTACCATCAGGTGAACTCTGTGCTCGTTTGCCAGCCTTATTTTATAAAATAACCTTTTATTAATCCATTTTCTAGTGCCGCTACACTGATGTATGTGTGGCTACATCTAAAAGTACGCCTCAACGGAAGTGTCGAAATCTGTCTCAACAAAACTTTTGATCCGTACAAGTTTAACAACAGCGACAAAATAGGCATTAGAGTTCAGCTGAATGTTACGCGATATCGCGATCTGCTTTAATCTCGATAATGTAGATGTGGTATTGCAGAAATTAATTTCAGTACAACAATACAGGAAACTGAAATAGTTTGGTATATTTCATTTCAGCCTACAAAAGTCCACTGCTGAACATAGGCCTCCGATTGCCTCATAGGGGGGATTTTGCCATAGTTGCCACGCTTGGCAGGCGGGTTGCTAATGGCAGTCAAAAAAGGTTCGTAAGTCAAAGTGATAATAAATTAAAACTTTATTTGTTATAGACTATTCTTTAAAAATTTTGTTTGTTTTGTAATGTTCTGCCTTCTCTATATCGTATGCTAATTATAAAAATATAATAAATGGATAATTTATGTGACCACGCTAATGAATATTTATCTTACCAAAGGATATTTACAAAGATTAGTTATATGACGTTCATTATATTTATTTTTTGGCGTGATCACCTTAATTAGAAACTTTATTACGTTGTATCATACCCGATACAAAGATTACATTGTTATATCTTCCACAATTTAAAAAGGTAGGGGAGGCTCCACGTGTGCGGTACTCGCAATTCAAACAACGCGCTTGACCCGAAGAGAGACGATAATTTTTATTTTTCATAACATTAAATTGACAATCAGCCTTCTTTTATAGAAATAAGGGTGACAAACGACGAGTACAATGTGCACCTGATCGTAAGTAGAAGCTGTGGGCAAAGACCTACACATCTGACATTGGTTGAGAACGCCGCGCTGCCAATGCATGTTGGCAAACTTCACATATCTTTGAAATATTTTTTTTCTTATTTCTTAGACATGCAGGTTTTCTCACGATGTTTCCTTCACCGCCGAGCACGTGATAAATCAGTACTTAATAAAATTGCAGTGCTAACAATTTCATTGGTGCCGGCGATCAAACCCGGATTCTCGTGTACTGTAAAATTTACAG
>JAGSMP010000731.1:0-106155 GCA_029286625.1 Parnassius orleans
TGCATGTTGGCAAACTTCACATATCTTTGAAATATTTTTTTTCTTATTTCTTAGACATGCAGGTTTTCTCACGATGTTTCCTTCACCGCCGAGCACGTGATAAATCAGTACTTAATAAAATTGCAGTGCTAACAATTTCATTGGTGCCGGCGATCAAACCCGGATTCTCGTGTACTGTAAAATTTACAGCAAGCTAACTATCTGAGCTACCGGCTCTATTATTAAGGATAACTCAAAAGTACTGGTCAGATCTTGATTCAAAATCTATGGGACCACATGAAAGCACCAGCTTTCAAATAAAAAATTATCAAAATCGGTTCATCTATAAAAGTTCTGAGGAACACACTTAATATGACATTTTGTAAAATTCACTACGCACTTTGTATGGATGTCACAGCAAAATTAGGAATGTCACCAAGGATCTAATCTATATATATATTATCTTTTAAAGATTTTAAAATTAATGAATGAAAATGCGCATATATGACCATTTAAATATCTGTGTTTATAGTTTGAATTGTTTTAGATCAGTGCTGCAATAATCTGTATAATAGCTATTAATTTTAATCTTGCACGCTCAATGGTTGTGATTCGATTTGATTTACGCAAAATAAAAATGCAACAATAAATTGTATTCGGAATCAAAAAATACATAAATTATTTTGTTGAGCGTTATACATGAAGAGCAAGAATAGGTTAGCTTGACTTTTTTTATATAGAATAAGGGTGACAAACAAGCCCACAGTCCCACTGATGGTTATTGGATGCTGTGGCCCATAGAAATCTTCTACCTATCCTCGAGAATCAAAATGCTTTGACGTTCCTGAGGACTACGATCATATGCCTTTTTACCGGTCAAAAGGTATTCCGAGTCTTACCATTCGAAATACAACAGCATTATTCTGCTGTTTTATGTTGGTATTCTGGGAGCTCGTAGTCCTACCCAGATTCAGCATACTTGCAGAAATGACAACTGGCACATTCTTGGAAACATTAACGTTGGACTTTATAGAGGACGAATATTAAGATGACAGCTGAAGTGGTAATGAGCCACATAGCTCGAGGAATCGACAACCGATGGGGAAGGAAGATATTCAAATGGTAGCCACGTACCCATAAGTGAAGTATAGGTCAGCTCCTCACTAGATGGGGTAGAAGTCGATGGATGCAGGTGGTTCACAACCATGCTTCATAGCCTTTTTTGGGGGAGGCGTATGTTCAGCAGTGAACTTGTGCTGAGCTGTAATGATGATGATATCATTTTTGCCGAATGAAATCATGTTAAAGAAAGGTGCCTATTGCAAACTAAAGGAAGCAAACATAGCGATCCCATTTTTTCCTTTTTACTTTCTACAAATATCTTTATTTCGTTAAAATTCATTGTGATATTTAAGAATGAGACAAGATGGATTGGAATGGGAAAGGGTTGAAACCCTTTCCAATGATCAACTTTAGCATACACAGAGACCGCAGCGCCCCTTAAACCTTGTATAGTATGATAACTGAAGCCTTTAACGCTTGCTATCGTGCCACTAGAAGAGATAATGAAAAAATTGCTCTCGGTGTTCACTTGGATCATATTAGGTCACATAAACTAGGAATTCTACTCAGTTTTACCAGTACGATGGATTTCAGATCGGCATATTTATATGGAATTTTTTGCGATTTGGTGGCCTCAACTGTCCAATCAGTAGGCCAATATTTATCATCATCGTCGTTATTACGAAAACGTGGTCCTGAGCCGCCTACGTCCATCGAACTCTTAAATGTCTTAGCAGGTCATATCACTATATCTAATGGCGTGGTTGTACACTGTGGATTCTTCTGCACCTCACTAGAGGACATTTCTGCTGCTACGACTCGAGAAGTTTTCTATCAGCTGTCAGTCCGTATCAGTAAAGTGAAGTGGCAATTGATAATAATTTTAAATAAAAAAAAATATTTAAATAAAAAAAAATTAAATAATTAATTTTAAATAATAAAAAAATAAATAATTAATAATAAAATAATAAAATAATGGCTACCGCAGTTCTAAACAGTGTGAAGTAGAGAGAGCCCTGATCACTAAATATCCCAATTTTCTTCCTTACCTACTTTTAACTTTTCTTCTAGTGAAAGTAAAATGCTCAGATCGCGACGAACAGAAATGTTAAAGGTGCTCTAGGTGGTACTGCGTTCGTCGATCCGCCTGCCAAGCGTGACTATTAAGGCAAATCCTCACTTCAACGGGAGAGGTGCAATGTTGGTGTAGCTATGGACTTGTACGAAATTTATTTATTTATTTAAACTTCATACAATATGATGTATAGGCGGACTTAATGCCTAAGGCAGATGACGAAAAAGATAAAGATAAAGATAAAGATCTTTTTATTTGTTCAAACATGAGTATACATACATATGCATGCAAGATGTTAAAAGAAAATATCTCGACAGTCATGTTTAGCCTCTACGGCGTACAAATATTTAAAAAAATAAATAAAAAAATTACAATTCTAATTGGCCTTCGCCTTATTTAGTATTAATAAATTATACAATAAACATTAAAACAGAAAACAAACATCATTGGAGAAGAGAATCTGTATATTTAAATATACTTGTACCTAAAAACATACCTTTATTTACCTAAATGATTGTACAAATTCTTAGTGTTACATACTTACATTAGTCAATTTCGTATATTATTACTTTCGATTATTTTATGAATTCTACTTTATTATATTCAATTAGCAGTAAGATAATGTGTAATAATTTATATAAATGTAGATATTATATGTCATAGCAGTTAGTGGTCAATGTTGTTTGAAAGTCATTAATATTGTAGTAGGCTTTATTGCAAGGAAATTATTTAATTTATTTTTGAGTATGTTACTATTATGTTCTCCAGCGTTTAGGAATTTATTATATATTTTGGGCCCATGCAAAATATGCTGTTATTCATTAAAGTAGTTTTTGATTTATGTAGACGAAGTTTACTGTTATCACGTCTATTACGAACGACCGCATCAGACATGCGTGGGAATAGGTTAGGATTGCTCTTAACGAACATTGCGCTTTCCAAAATATAAAGTGAGGGTAATGTCAATAATTTATATTGTATGAAAAATGGTTTACAGCTCTCCGTGACCTTTAGTTTGAAAATGGTCCTTATGCATTGCTTCTGGGCTTTAAATACTAATTCTTTATTCGTAGAGTTACCCCAAAAGATAATGCCGTATCTAAGAATGGAGGAAACTAAACCATGGTACGCTGTGAGAAGGGCATCGATATTGAGCATTGGTACTAATTTGTAGAATGCGTAAGAAGATTTACTGATTTTTTTTATTAAGGCTTCTGTGTGTGTTTTCCAATTGAGTTTTTTGTCAATAATTACACCAAGAAACTTCGCATTATCTACCTCATTAACAATTTTATTATTGTAGTGTGTATGTAGGTTTGACATAGTAGATCCTCTTTGTGTAAAGTGCATAATATTAGTTTTTTCCAAATTGATTTTTAAATTATTATTTTCTAGCCATTTTATCATTGATATTAGGGAATTATTAATGTCATTATTATAGGTATCATTATTTTTATAAGGTATAGTTATGGTACTGTCATCGGCAAATAGTGTCACGTATTGGTTAATGCTTTTAGGTAGGTCATTGATATATATAATAAACAATAGAGGTCCCAAGACACTGCCTTGAGGCACACCATATTCTTCTCGACCTGATGATCGATAAGTTTCTTCATGTTTGGTGTGTGTGTTTACTGATGTTATTTCTGTATATTGCTATTCGTAATATATGATTCTATGAGACGCGAAACGTTACCTCGGATACCATAAGCTTCTAACTTCCTAATCAAAATATTATGAGAGACGTAGTCAAACGCCTGCATCATATCACAAAATATGGTGCTAACAGGAATGTTTTTGTCTACATTTATCATGACTTTATACAAGAAGTCATAAATAGCCATATTTATTGTTTTATTATTACGAAAGCCTTTCTATTCTTGAGTTAGTATATTGTTCTTCTCAAGATAAGTGTATAATTGTTTATACATATGTTTCTCAAATATTTTAGAGATAATACTTATGAGAGAGATAGGTCGGTAGTATTGCATAAGTCGCTTATCTTCTTTTTTAAATAAAGCTTTACAATCGATATTTTCAGTGCCTCTGGAAAAATACCAGTATCGATGATTAGATTTAAAATATAACTCAAATGTGTACAGATTTCTCCAGTAACAGCTTTGATGACTTTCGTTGAAAGACCATCATAACCCACACTATTTGTATTTCTTAATGAGTTTATTATTTTGTATATTTTCGCAGGGTTACAGGGCTAAAAGAGAGGTTTAATCTGTTTTCTATTAAAGATGTAACATTTTTAAAATAATTATTTATGGGGATTATTTTTTCAATAAAGTATGTATTAAATTCATTAGCTATGTCTTTAGGTTTAGTGATTATATTATTGTTGATTTTAATTTTTCTACTAATGTCTCTGGGTAAATTTAGTTTTGAACTATTAATTATCTTCCAAGTTGTTTTAGATTTACACGCAGAGGTCTTTATTGTAAAGAATTATATGTCACTATAAATCGCCGCAAAATTATTATTCATAATCTATTTGCCACTTCTAGTGAGTTACTAACTCCATATTGTTCTAAATACGGCGCCAGCTAATTTAGATTAGATTTGGTTTTAGTTTCCACAAAATGAAATATGTTGTCATGCTTTGATGTCATTATTACTCGATTAATTAATCCTTATCATTCCTTAATATTTACAGATTTCGGAATTCATGGTAAAAATGACATTATTTAATATACAAATGATATTAAATATCCGGTTTGTTAAACTAACCACTTTGAACTCTAATGGCTATGGCAGAACATGAGTAAAGAAACCGACCAGACCGACCAGAACCAAAGCTTCATTTCATACAACCGTGATATGATAGGTTCACAACTACAAGCTTGAGGCACGTGTGTGCGTGAGCACTGGCGGCTCGTCACGTACAGAGAGAAACTGCTTTAAACCGGCTGGGTCTTTTTTATTTTACATGGGCAAATGCCTGCGCATACCCGACTCGCGGGGGCAAGGACGGGTTATGTCGGCCTTACACCGACTAAAACCCCATGGTGATCCACCTTCGTCGCATTTTGGTAGGGACTAGGGAACGCTTTCGCACACATCCGCAGCACCACCAGCGCCGGCCGCCCCATGGTAGCCCCAACTCTGATGAGGACTACTACTTCCCCATCTCCTTCTCACATCTTCCTCCGCGCCCTTCAGCTTCACCTGCGCATTGCCTGCGTATCCGATGCGCGAAGGTCATGGGGCCAGGAAAAACGAGCACTCAGAAGCACTGGCCCTCCTGACCCCAGCGGCGGATCTGATCTATAGCTCCGCTGCCAACTAAGTTTCGGCAGCGGAGGGTAGGGATAGCGGCGCCTCGCAATACCAACACACCTCTCACCCCGCACCTCTATCACCACCGCATCAACGGTGCGACCCCGTCAGAGTCACGGAAGATAGGGTGAGTGGCACATCGCCATACCAACACTTCTATTCCTCCGCGACTCCACTTCGGCTGCAGCGGTAGGGAGGACACCTTTCTCGCCGCAGCTCACCAACACATATTTGAAGTGGGCTCGCTAAGCCCACTGTGAGTGGACACCTCGAGCCGGACCTTCACCTCGGGGCGGCCATGTGGGTTGTGAACCCATTATGAACCCACATGGGGTTTTTCTTTGTTCACCGCGGATGACCAAGCCACAGCTACTAAGCCCCCCCGCCACGACAAGGCGGGAAACCATTCTGGAAGGAAACCGGCTAGGTCAGTGCTCAAACTCCGGGTGTACTTACACGTTGTGTATCGTGCTTGTTTTTTTATTTAATGACAGAAAATGAGTGTAAGTGTTTTAGTGCTCCATGTGTGTAAACAACCATCATCATCGTCAGCCTGCGGCAGTCCACTGCTGAACATAGGCCTCTCCCAAGGCGCGCCACTTAGCCCGATCTTTGGCTACACGCATCCAGTTTCTACCAGCCACCTTGCGCAGATCGTCGCTCCATCTAGTCTGGCGGCGTCCCATACTACGTTTGCCTGGACGCGGTCTCCACTCCATAACACGTCTACTCTTCCAGTTGTCACCTCTGCAACAGACGTGGTCAGCCCATTGCCACTTCAATTTACAAACACGGAAGGCTACGAGTATGTCAGTAATCTTGGTTCTCCGGCGGATTTCTTCATTTCAAATTTTATCTACCAGAGAAACTCCGAGCATAGCTCTTTCCATCGTTCGTTGAGCGACTTTGTGCTTGTGGAGTAGCCGTATCGTCAGTGTCCACGTTTGGGCACCGTAAGTGAGTACGGGCAGGACGCACTGGTTGAAGACTTTTGTCTTCAGACTTTGCGGTATGGGCGACGAGAAAACTCGACGGAGCTTTCTAAATGCTGCCCAGCCTAACTGAATCCTCCGATAGGCTTCCTTCTCGAATTTATTCTTACCTAGTTGCAATATCTGCCCGAGGTAGGTATATTCCTGGACAACTTCGAATTTCACCATCAACAGTAATTGGAACTGGCATGACGTGATCGTTGAACATAACTTATGTCTTGTTCAGATTCAGACACAGATCAACACGTCGGGAGGATTCGTTCAGTCTGTTCAGCAGTGAGGTTCTTGCAGCGATTTTGCCATGCCGACAATATTATCAGCAAAGCGTAAGCGTGAGATGTACTCACCGTTTACGTTAATGCCGCGTTCTTTCCAGTCTAGCGTCTTAAAAACATCCTCCAGTGCATTTGTAAACAGTTTATATATATAACTGTATTGGTTTGGTTTGACTGCCCTGTACTTTGACGGGCATCTTCCTGGTGTTGTAAAGGCATCTCAGCACTTCGCTGTACCACCAAAAAATTTGGCACCGCTGCAAAGAATCCAGAAAAGCCCAAGTTTCGATGGAGTCAAAGGCTTTCTCACAGTTCTCAAATGCAACACACAGGGGCTGATTATACTCTGTTGTCTTCTGTATTATTTGCCGCACTGTGTGATTGTGATCTATAGTGCCAAATCGTTCTCGAAACCCAGCCTGTTCCGTAGGCTGAAAGTTGTCGAGTCTTCGCGCGAGTCGATTTGTGATGACCCTGGAAAACAACTTATAGACGTGGCTCAGAAGCGAGATGGGTTGATCATTTTTCAGCATAGTCTTGTCACGTTTCTTGTGAAACAAGACTGTAATGCTTCTGCTCCACGCCTTTGGAGTTCTCCCATCTCGTAAGATGGAGTTAAAAACTCGGCAGAGCTCATTTAACAAGGGCTAACTCCCAGCCTTTAAGAGCTCTGTTGTAACTCCATCTTCTCCAGGTGCTTTTCCATTTTTAAGTTGGCCGAAGGCCAGCTCAATCTCATCAAGGCAGATGCCTGACAGCTCGTCGGTAAAGTGGCAGGTCAGCGTAGCTCTGGGATCATCGTATTTAGGGTCAGGTTCTGGCTTATGATGCATATAGTTTGCCATAGTAGTCTTCGATCTCAGAGAGAACCTCAGGCTTTGACGTGAGGACTTTGACATCATGCGTCTGCAGTCTTGCGATGTGACTTCTCCCAAGTTCCCGAGCAAAAATATCCCTTGTTTCGCTCTATTGCCGCTTGTATCGCAATCGCATTAGAGCGACGCAGGGCCCGCCTCACAGCTTTCCTCACAAGCTTGGTTAATGTCTAATGTTCCGATGGCGTTGCTGTTGTTAACTCACGCCTTCTTTTCATAAGCTGAAGTGTCTCATCTGAGAACTTCGACTTTCGGCCCTTATGTTGCTTGCCACAAAACCTGTTGCCCTCATCCCTTAAGATCTTGATCACGCTGTTAAGTTCCCAGTCTATATCCAACGTGGGTCTCAAGGCATCGAATCGGTTTTTAAGTTCTAGCTGGAAGCGTTGGGAGCCAGTTAAGGTTTGGAGCAGATTTGGTCGAAGGGTGAACTTCATCAATCGGGACTTTCCTCTTCCTCTTTTTCATTGATCGCTTCCGGTATTGAATTTGCTGATCACTGAGATATCTCTGAATATGTGCCTTTTGTCCGTCATGATGAAATCAATCTCGTTTTTAGTAATGTTATTGGGTCTGCGCCAGGTCCACTTCCTTTGGGGCTTCTTCTCGAAAAACGAATTCATCAAAAACAGCCCCTCTTTTTCGAGGAAATTAACCATCATTTGTTCCCTGTGATTTCTGCTTCCAAAACCGTGGGGTCCCAAAATCGACTCGACGCCCGTGTGCTTACCCACCTTGGCATTGAAATACCCCATAACAACATTGTATTGGGCCTTAGTGGTGTTATGTAATGCCGTAGAAATATCTTCCTAAACAGTTTCAACTTCATCATCCGAATGTGCCGACGTCGGGTCATAAACTTGTACGATCTTCAGAGAGTATCTCTTTGATAACTTCAGTACAAGGTATGCTACCCGTGTCAACACACTGGAGATTTCTACAATGTCGTTAGTCGGGAAACCTACTCCGCCTTGGTAAAGGCCGTCTCCCTCCCGAAAGTAGAGCAGATGGCCCGATTGCATTGTTCCCCCTCTTTTTGGACTTCACTTAACCCTACAATATGCTATCTTATATTTTCCAGCTCAGCTTCCAGTTCGTAAACGTTTCCGTCTTGCTGCAGATTCCGTCCATTATACGTCACCAAGTCCAGTTTTTGGTGGTAACCTGTCCTCTCCCGGGGATTCTTTGCACCGCTTGCCCCACCATTGTCATGACCGCCACCACGGTCAGGAATAATGGGGCAACCGGGAACTGGCGGCCGTGTTTTTGTGGTGCTTTAAATGGGAGGATTTGCCCTTAATCGCCACGCTGGGTAAGCGGGTTGGCGATCGCAGTGCCAGACCCACTGGCCTGTGCATTTTTGGTCTGACGACGACTGGGATGGTTATGCCACCATCCGTCGGAAGCTTAAAGGTCTCCTTTTTTATGGCATTTTCCTCTGTCAGCTCGTACAACATCCACGGGATAAGAGGGAGTGGCAGTATTCTAGGCCGCTGCCACACAGCACAGTGTAAACAATGTTAGAACGTAAATATATGTTACGGGTAAACTTAGAAGAGTGAGTACCGTGTACACTTAGTATTATCTAAGTTCCTTGGGTAAAGCCCGAAATATCACAAAAATAAATACAGATTCGGACTTTACCCGAATAAACCTAGGTTTACCCAAACCTGGCTGGGTTAGTTAGTTAGTTACAGCCTATATACGTCCCACTGCTGGGCACAGGCCTCCCCTCATTTCTGAGAGGGTTTTAGGGCAAGGAAATGTCCGCCGCGCTGCCACATTTCTCAGACATGCAGGTTTCCTCACGATGTTTTCTTTCACCGCCGAGAACGAGGTGAATCAGCACTTAAAATTGCAATTAACAATTTCATTGGCGCCAGCGGGGATCGAACCCGGGTTCCTCGCGAACTGTGAAATTTACAGCGAGCGCTAACCATCTGAGCTACCACGGCTCTCTGGCTGGGTAATGTAATTCAACGTCGTTTATTAAAAATGTCGTTAATTAAAAAACTAAAAGAATATGATAATTCTAGTAACTTTATTGAAAAAAATAATCTTTACATAGGTGATGCCGCATTAAGAAGTATGGTAATATCTAAATGTTATTTATTTGAACAGGATTAACTACCATGACACTTTCGAATGACCAAGTTAGGTTAGAAGGCTGTAGTGGAAGTGAAGCGCAGTGCAGCTCCCGCCACAGAATTCACAAGGTGGTTAAACGCAACCGTCGGAACCTCTCCGCCGCCTGGATAGACTACAAAAAGGCATTTGATATGGCTGAAGAGGGCTCGAGGTGCTCGAGCTGTACAAGGTTGACTGTACAGTTAGAGACTTCCTCGGGCAGTGTATGGGGCAGTGAAGTACGATCCTTTGTCATCTAGGCGTACGGATGACGGCTGCAGAGAACCACATAAGGATAAGAAGGGGTATCTTCCAGGGCAATTGTCTGAGTCCAATCTGGTTCTGCCTCTCTCTCAACCCTCTCAGTATCTTACTGGAGGGTTCTGGAAGGGGATTTCAGCTTCGGAAAGGAGGTACAAAAGTGACCCACCTTTTCTATATGGATGATCTCAAGTTATTCGCCTCCAGTCGCTCACATCTTGTGGAATTGCTAAACATCACTTGGATTTTAGCAATTCTATTAGAATGGAGCTGGGGACGGATAAGTGTGCGGTACTCCATGTCGAAAGGGGTAGGGTTGCTAACTATGAGGGCATAGACTTATCTATGCCCATCAACATAAGGATCCTTTTCGAGGCTGAAACTTACCGATACCTGGGTATGTCACAGAAAACAGGTATCGATGAGGCGGATATGAAACAGTCAGTTTGCGATTTGTTTTATGCACGCTTGACAAAGTGCGCAACAGTCTTTTGTTGGGTGTGAATAAGACACATATAACAGTTGGGTCATGCCTGTCCTCATATATACCTTCGGCATGCTCAGGTGGACTCAGACCGAACTGAACGCTCTGGATAGAAAAGTCCGCACTGTTATGACGTCACACGGGATGCATCACCTGAGATCGTCAGTAATGAGGCTGTACTTGCCGCGGAAACATGGTGGGCGCGGCTTTTTGAAACGCTCTCACCATGAATAATCGCGAAGTGTGCAGCCTCCGTAATTACTTTCTGGCGAGATCGGATGATCCATTCTACAGGGACGTCATTTCGTGTGATAAAGGGCTTACTCCTCTATCCTTAGCCAACGAGCAATGGCAGTACAGTGCAATCCGACCGGGAGACCGTATGGAAGGAGAAGGAGCTCCACGGGAGGTTCTACAAGGCTCTACATGAGCCTTTCGTAGACACAGTCGCCTCCCTCCACTGGCTACGTTTCGGTGACCTGTTTGGGGAAACCGAGGGTTTTGTCTGTGCGATACAGGGTCAGGTTATTAAGACCAACAATTATCGGAAATACATCCTAAAGGATGGCGCCGTCGATATCTGTTGAGCTTGTCGCCATCCCGGCGAGTCACTTAGGCATGTCATCTCCGGTTGTTCGGCGCTTTCTATCTCTGAGTATTTGCACAGACACAACCTAGTAGCCAGGATTCTACACCAGGAGCTCGCTCTGAAATACGGTTTCGTGGATAGGAAAATGCCATAATATAAGTACTTGCCGGAAGCCGTGCTCGAAAATGACCGCGCCAGGCTCTGCTGGGACCGAGCCATCATCACAGACAGGACTATTCTTGCGTATAATAAGCCTGATATTGTGCTGATGGACCGGGCACAGTCAAGATATTTACGGTCGACCATTCCTTATGACGAGAACCTCGTGAAAGCCGAAACAGATAAGCTGACAAAATATCTGGACCTGGCTCACGAGGTGGCCGACATGTAGGGTGGTCTGCCGACCGAAATTATTCCTGTGGTCGTTTCTGCGAACGGGCTAATCTCGGTCAGCCTCTCGGGTCATCTGAGGCGACTGGGACTCCGTGAAGGACCGCTCCGTGCTCAAATGCAGAAGGCGGTGCTCCTCGACACCGCCCTTATTCAGCCCAACCAAATGAGAATACTTTATAAATATCCCAAATAATTTATTGCTTTAAATTAAGTAGTAAGTTGTTACAATTTTGTTGGGTACCCTCTTTTAAGTAAATAGATACCTGTAGTAGAGGGACCCGCTCTTCCGTAGTACAATTATATTATTAATTTATATTAGAATTAAATAATAATAAAAAAAGAATAACTAAATAGAAAAACTAAACAATTTTAAATTTTAAATTGAATGTGTTTGTGTTTGTGTTTGTGTGTGTGTTTGTGTTTGTGTTTGTGTGTGTGTGTGTGTGTGTGTGTGTGTGTGTGACTATGAAGTTTTAAAACTGTGTAGGGAACTATGAAGTTTTAAAACTGTTGCTAATATGTAAAGTTTTCTTACCGAAAGTAAATTACTCAATTCATAGAGTTCAGTTGTAGAGAATCTATAGGGATTTAAGTACATAACTTTAATTAAGCACCGTTGAGCTCTTTCGAGCTCAAGGAATCTGGTTTTTGCTGCACCACCCCATATATGAATACAGTAGCCTACCGTTGACTGAACCAGAGCTATATATATTTTATTAAGTAGGGACTTCGTGGAGACATGTCGTAGTGACTTAAATATCCAAATAAGTTTCCTGAGCCGAGTTGCCACTAATTCTAGGTGTGAATACCAAGACATTCTTTGTTCAACCATTACTCCTAGATACTTTATATTTGAGACTTTATTTATTTGAGAGCAGTTACAACTAGAGCTTTGGACGACAGAGCATTCGTGAATTTTAATTTGAAAATCAGGTGTATGTTGAGTGCTGTTGTACATGGTAAAGCAAATATATTTAGTTTTGGATATATTCAAAGTGAGTAGATTCTGATTGAGCCAATTCACCATCCTAGCAAGACCTAATTCTGCTGTTTCAGTACAGAGTCCCATGTATCTCCTGTAAATACAATAGCTGTGTCATCTGCATAGGAAAAAATCTGCCCGTTATAAAGTTTCATATTACACAGTTCATTAATGTATATCAAAAAAGAGTTGGGCCCATCATACTTTCTCTGGGGACTCCATAGTTGACAGTTACAGTTTCACTTACAGTTGTTCCAATTTTTACCGACTGTTTTCTGTTTCTAAGGTAGCAACCAAAAAGAGAAAGAGTTTTACCCCTTAAACCAATGCTTTTTAGTCTTTTTATCATTATGGGTACGGAAACTGTATCAAAAGCTTTCTTTAAATCCAAAAATACTGTTATACATTTTTTATTTTTACCGATTTCCTTTACAATGAGTTTAGTAAGATCCCCAATAGCATCTTCAGTGGATAAGCCGTGACGAAAACCATACTGTGAATTTGAAATTAAGTTGTATTTATTAAGATAGCTTACTAGTCTTTTAATATTTTCTCCATAATTTTTAAAATTGACGTTATTACTGATATTGGTCTATAATTTGTTACTTCATCTCTGTTTCCACTCTTATATACGGGTGTGAATGATGAAATAAACCCTTTTCGAAGCTTAAGTTTATTAAATTACTAATTGCAGTAGCGACAATATTTTTAGACTTCTTAAGAAAATTAGTCGATATGTTATACCATCCTGTTGCGCTATTTGAATTTAAGGTCATAAGTGTGCTCTTGACTTCTGCTGGATTTGTATTTAATAAGACAAATGAAGTGACCTGAGAGTCAGAAATAACTGAGTTAGTTAAGGTTGGTTGTTTCCACCATTGATAATAGCTTCGGCGAGAGATCTACCTATTTCCGAAGAGAAGCTATTGACCTGGTTGACTGATTGCAGAAGATTCTGTGTTAGTTTGAGAAGGTTAGTGCTAGGAATTCTAAGGGCTTTAAATTGCGTTATGTCATTAATTGTGTTCCATAATAATTTTGTGTTAGTCGTAGAAAGGAGTAATTGTCTTTTGTAATAGTCACGTTTCAATTTTTTGATCAGGTTGTTACAGAAATTTCTGTACCTTTTATATGTAATTTTAAAATTTCATCACATGGATTACAACGTAGCTTTTTCTGCATTCTATTTCTTACTCGGATGCAGCGTAAAATTCCCTCAGTTACCCACGGCTTGAGTATGCGTTTATTACTAGTAATGGGGGTGATTTTGGTGTTTTCTTTTAGGGCTGTTTGAATATTTTCAATTAGTTTTTTTGCGAAGGTATTGGGGTCGCTTTGTTTGTCTAGCTCTGAGAGATTTTGTGCAACTAAACTATGGCAAGCCTGTCAAAGTTTATGACAGTTTTGCTAAGCCTATTCTCATTATGATTTCTAGTACAAGAAATCGATAGAAATATCATGAAGTGATCAGTTATTGTGGTGTTAAGAACGGCAGTAAAGGCAGAATACTTTGCTTTTTCAAGTTTTATAATAAAGTGATCAATGCAGCTACTTTCCCTTGTTGGTAAGTAGTGTCCAGGAAGTAGTCCGTGAAGGGATAAAGCATTAAGATAATTAAATCTATTTTTTCGCTCATATGTTTGTTCAGATGTTTTTGGAATTATGTTTATATCGCCTGTCAGTAAAATATTTCGTCGAGATTGAAGCAGATCTAGATGGTTGTTCAGATAATTAATAAAAGCTTCAGCATTATTATTGGCTGGTGATCGGTAAACGCCTAAAATCATAGCGAAGCCGTGTAATTTGAATAGGAAGCATCTGATAATATTATTTCGTTAACATGGGCTTGAACGCCATTGTTGATAAATGCGACTACCCCGACGTTTTGATTCACGTGATTTGTCGTTGAGTACATTTTCTATTATAAAGATTTGGAATAGGTTTATCTCTGTCAATTCGGCACTTGGTAGAATGTTACGTCCACCTTAAATTTAAATTGAAGTAAGTTTAAGGCTAAGTCATCAAGGTTGCGGTACACTTCTTATATATTGAGACACGATAGTGAATTTTACTATTATTAATTAATTACAGTCTATCGAAAGTTCACTGTTGACCATAGACTTTTCTCACAGATTGCCTCATGAGGATATATGCTATAGTTGCCACGCTTGGCTGGTTGGCGAGAAGCCACACATTTTATTATTTTGAGTTGTTATCAAAACGCAATCAGTAAGATGCTGCCCATCTCCTGTTTCATTTCCCTCTGTTGCCTCTTACGACACTCACGGAATGATACGGGGTAGTGAATTCTCTTACGTCGCCACTATAATATGACAAATAATTAAAAAGTATTACCAACATTATGTATTACTCACACTGCTCTATTTCTGTATTATGATAGCGACGATGTAAGAGAAGTGAGTTGAATAATTCACTATATTTCGTCCAGTAAGAAGCATAAACTTCAGCTACAGAAGAATGCTCCGATGTCACCGATAGATGATGCTATTGCCTAACCATGTTACAGACGTGAACTACCCAGAACGATGAAACGAGGAACAACATCAAGTTTTGTGATCGTCACTTGTCAACTGTTGTGTCTGCATCAAATTATCCATGTAATAAGACCAATAAGACCAATAAGACCTACGTACAGCACTGGGTTATGTAAGGGCTGACGATGACTGACAGTAAACTTAAACACAGGGACGTTGTTGTTCCTTTTTTTAGGGGTTGTTATATTTTGAAAACAGTCCAGTGCATGCAAGAAATAACTTTTTAAAACCTAGATAGGTCTGCTTTACTATCTGAAGTCTGTTTGAGTAGGTTCCAAATTCTTACTTATTTTTGCGGCTAAGCAACACTGCGTACTTTCACTTTTACGTTCCTATATGACAGGTATAGACTATAGAGAGTCATTATATTAATAGGTTATTAGGTATTCCATCTTTAGAGTTAGGAGGTGGCAACACATCTGTAGCCTTCTTTGTTTGAAGTTCGTTGTAGTTGTCTGTTGACTGCACTGGCCACTTATCGTCAAGTAGATTGAAATTTCGTTTGTTATTTCATGTATATTGCATGTATGAAATGACAAACTTAAAAAAAAACTTGAAAAAATCTAATTTCTACTACTAATGATAAAATTTTAAATAACTTTAAAAACTCTGAATATAGAGAATCGTACATGGTGGTTAAATCGATAGATATCAACCCTTATCCTTCGTTCCTTGTGATCCATTTCTATTAGTACATTCTGTATAGTCTCAAAAAAGTCAGATGTATAAAATTATTTTCAAACTGAACTAAAACTAAGGAACATCCACACAAATTTCACTAATGGATCTCGCAATGATTGTACATTTGTAGTCATAACCATGTGTAAACCAGTAAGCCAGACATCATTCCAGATAAACGCCTACTACCCTGTGTAGTTCCAAAAATATTTTTATTAAAATATTCACAGTATTATAATGAAAATAGAAGCATGGCACATCCACACAAACATAACTAATGGCTCTAAATCATATTGTTACGCGCTGTTATTAATGTCTTGTACATGGCAACACTAGTTACCACTAGCGCCCTCTAGTATCGAGTAGCAGAACTAGGAGAGTCAAGATACTTCTAGAAATTTCGGGACCGATATGTACTCGAACATTCTAGATGTTTCTACAGTAGAAGGTTCTGGGAAACTATCTGAGGCCCCTATATAAGGCCGGTATAGACCACGACAGAGTCAGTATTGAATTGGCGATACAAGCGAATACTTCGAAGCGATACAACTGCGAACTAAAGTGATCTGTAGAACAATTGTGTTTTGTTATTAGTGTGATTTTAAGTTGTAATTAGTGTTCTGTAATTAAAGTGTCAATTTTGGTAATTCACTCGGCAGTTTTTAATTGTCTCGAACCCCAAGCTCATAACAATTGGTGTCAGAAGTGGGATAAAATCATGCCGATTTTACCTAAAGACGACACGGAGGGTATCCGTACCCGAAGTCAACGCCAACAGGAGACGGACCAGAGACGATTTGGTGGTGCAATATCACAAACGTCGGTGGGCCAGCTGTCGACCACGGAGACCGGCCCGTCAGCAGCTTCTGCACCTGCAGCACCTGACTTAGGTGCTCTGATGATGATGCTGCAGGAGCAGGCCCGCCGACAGGAGGAACAGACACGCCAACAGGAGGAACAAGCCCGCCGACAGGAGTAACAGGCCCGTCGGTTGGAAGAGCAGCTGCAGAGCAGTATGGAAGAGCAGATGCTCCTCATGAAGGACCTTCACACTACCTTCGGGAAAGAGATAAGGGAGGTGAAGTATAGGGTTGCTCAACATGACAACCGCCTGTCGGAAGCTGAAACCCGAATCAACCAAGTGAACAATCGGGTTGACAACGTGATGGGTGACATGAAGAAAACGCTGGACGACCTCAAACTTGGGGATGGAATTACAGCTCCCGTGGTAGCTACAACACCTTCGCTACGTGGATTCAAAGTGCCGCCGTTCGACGGGACTTCTTCCTGGTCGGCCTACAAAATCCAGTTCGAGGCTGTCATGAAGGCGAGCGGCTGGAATAAAAGTCAGGCCATGACTGCTCTTACCCTAGGCCTGCGTGACCAGGCCTTAACTGTTCTGAAATCTCTCGGTAAGGAAGTGACTTACGAGCAGCTTCTTGAGGCATTGGTGGCGAGATATGGCGACGCTCACCTGGAACACGTCTTTCGTGCGCAGCTCAAAGTTCGCTTGCAACGTAGCAACGAAAACCTGCAGCAGCGGGCCCTTGAGGTGGAGAAGCTGGTTCGAAAAGCATACCAGTCTGTACCAGCGCTTATTGTAGGGAACCTGGTGCAGACATTCATCGATGGCATCCGCGACTTTGAAGTCAGAGCTGCTGAGAGGCTCGGGCACCACGAGACGCTTAAGGACGCCTTGGCCCATGCACTGGAGGTGGAAGCCGTGCGGCAGGATCATCGTGCCCATCGCGTCAGGGAGGTTGCAGGAGCTACAGTTCACGACCGCAATAAAGGATACAGCACTAGCTGCCACGGCTGTGGGGAAAGGGGCCATCTTCGATCCAGCTGCCCTAAACGAACTGTAGAAAGGGAAGGTGATCGACCTGGAGAGGGCAGTGCGGCTAACAGCACCGCCCACCACAGCGGGAAATCTCATGGCAACGCAGATGCATTGTCAATAAGACCTTGTCCTGAAGATTGCAAGCATTGTACTAGGCAAGAGGGTAAGGAAGTGGTGTCTGTGAGGATGACAGACCAGCTCAGCAATGAGACACTCAGCATGAGGACAGCCTACAACATGCACAGCAGGAAGATACGGACATCAAGCCGATTCTGGAATGGATGAAGGCCAGTGCTCAAGTGGAGTGACGTCTCAAGGATGAGTTCGACCACGAAAAGCTATTGGGCCCAATGGGACAGCTTGCTGATTCAGGATGGAGTCCTGTGCCGAAAATAGGAAAATGTGCGGGGAGAGAGTTGTCATTTGTAAATGGTTGTCCTCAAAGCTAAAGTACCGGATGTTCTACAGCTGTACCATAATGGTTGTTCAGGAGGCCATCTGGGAGTTAAACGAATTCTTCTGAAGATCTGAGAACGGTTTTACTGGGTCCACTGTCGTGACGATGTCGAGGACTGGTGTCGCAAATGTACAATTTGTGCGGCTGTAAAGGGAGCTCAAACTCGTAGTATAGGTGCATTGAAATTGTACAATGTTGGTGCACCATGGGAGAGGATAGCCCTTGACATTGCGGGGCCGTTTCCAGAAAGTGAAAGTGGTAACAAGTATTTCATGGTTGTGATGGATTACTTCACTAAGTGGCCAGAAGTCTTCGCCATTCCAAATGAAGAAACTTCAATTGTGTTTTGTTATTAGTGTGATTATTAAGTTGTAATTAGTGTTCTGTAATTAAAGTGTCAATTTTGGTTATTCACTCTGCAGTTTTTGATTGTCTCGAACCCCAAGCTCGTAACAATATTCATTACTCACTCAAATATCTCGCAATAATTGTACCTTAGCCCTCATAACCGGGTGAACCATTATGCCAAACCACATTCCAGATAAACACCGACGTTAAGACGTATCAATAATAAGATGACACTTTGTAAATAAACAAATCACCACTAATAAAACTTTAGTTAATTTTCCACTCCTGTGTGGAAATGACGTAAAAGAATCCATCACAATAGTTCGTCCCGTGGGTGTCGTTTGCATCTGGGGGAAATGTCAGCAAACCTAAGAGCTTTCCATAGATGGCGATATACGAGTAAAAAGTAGAAATATGAAAAAAGTGCTTCGGGAAAAGAAGTTTACAGATGACGAAGAAGTGAAGTCGGCAACTTTGTATATTTTGAAGGCCTTGACAAAACATTTTTCTTCGAAGGTATAAATAAGGTAATGGAGAAGTTAATGGAGAATATATCGATTGAGTAGTGGCGAGTAAGAATACACACTACTCCATATCTTCCAGAAGATGGGCAGCAGCATCTTTCTGATAAAAGCAAAAAGCAATAAAAAGAAGTCCGAAGAGAGAGGAGGACACGGTAATCCACGAATCCGGCATTCTATCACCGGGAGGGCGACCATCTGTCCCAAGGAGGTGTCGGATTTATCGTCCACAAGTCTCTCGTTAACAACATTGTAAAGATTGGGAGTGTGTCGGCGAGGGTTGCGTACCTTATACTCAGAACCACCAAACGGTATTCGCTGAAGGTCATACAGGTTTACGCACCAACCTCGGCACACCCCGATGAGGAGGTGGAGGAAATGTATGAGGATAACTCGAGAGCCATGCATTCCTCCAAAACACACTATACGGTGTAAATGGGACACTTCAACGCAAAACTAGCACTTGCACAAGAGATAGCGGTGAGCTGAAAGTAGGGAAATTCGGAATAGGGCAACGGAACCCAAGGGACCAGCAGCTGACCGACTTTATGGAGAAAGAGGGACTCTTTATGATGAACTCTTTCTACAAAAAGCGGCCCCACAGAAAGTGGACCTGGTCGAGCCCCGACGGTTCGACAAAAAATGAGATTGACTTCTTTATGACGACCAGACGACAACTGTTCAGTGATGTCTCAGTGAACTCGAGGGTGAAAACTGGCAGCGATCACCGAATGGTGAGAGGCACACTGAACCTAAACGTTAAGTTAGAGAGGTCGCGTCTAATGAAGTCAACACTCCGTCCCCCTCGTGCTCTAATCCAAAGCCCCGAAAACTTTTAGCTCGAGTTACAAAATCGTTTTCAGTGCCTAGAAGATTGCAATGAAGTGGACGATATAAATGACAAGCTTGTGGAAACTGTCCATGCGGTCGGAGCTAAGTTCTGTAAGACCCGTCGCAGAAGAACACAAAAACTCTCCGATCACACTCTTAATCTCTTGGTTGTTAGACGGGAGATGAAGCTGCAGTCTTCAGCAGATTTGACAGCATACAGGCAACTGAACAGACAGATTTCCAAATGCATGCGGTGGGACTTGCGCAACTTCAATACAGCTCGTATTGAAGAAGCAATCGAGCGCAACCAGGGCTCCAAAGTCTTTGCCAGAGATCTGTCTGCCAGAAAGAGCCAACCGTCGAAGCTGAAGACCGAATGTGGCAGCATCGTTTCCGGGACACCTGAGATTTTGAGTGAGATTGAGAGGTTCTATGAGCAGCTGTACACGTCATCGTTGGAGCCCCCAGGTGAGGATGGAACTACAGCGGAACTTCTGAAAGCGGATGGAAAACCGGTGCTTGAAGTCCTTCAGAAGCTCTTTAATTCCGTCCTCCATGGTGGCATCACACCGGAGGCGTGGAGCAGAAGTGCGGTAGTCTTGTTCTTCAAGAAAGGCAACAACGCTTTCTTGAAGAATTACAGACCGATTTCCTTTCTAAGCCGCGTCTACGTGCTGCTCGACAACTTCCAGCCATCCGAACAAGCCGGTTGCCGAAAAGGCTTTAGCATCATAGACCACATACATACCCTTCGGCAAATTGTACAAAAGAACGAAGAGTACAATCTGCCACTTTGCCTTGCGTATGTGGACTATGAGAAAGCCTTTGATTCTGTCGAAATTTGGGCGGTGCTGCAGTCCCTGCTCACAGCGGTGCCAAGTGGACTGTCGGTATATCGAGGTGCTGAAGTGTTTGTACAGTAGGGCTACGATGGCTATCCGAGTACAGAACCAGAATACGAAAACTATCCAACTGCAGAGGGTGTAAGACAGGGTGACGTAATATCCTGAAACTCTTCAACTGCTTTCTTCTTCTACTGGACTGGAAAGGATACGGATTAACTATTAACGTCAATGGCGAGTACATCACTCACCTTCGATTTGCCGACGATATAGTCCTTATGGCAGAATCGCTGGAGGACCTAAGCACTATGCTCAATCACCTCAAAAGTGTCTCCCAACGGATAGGTCTCAAGGTGAACATGGACAAAACAAAAATCATGTTTAATGTCCATGTCACACCCATGCCGGTAGTTGTTGGGAGCACTAAGCTCAAAGTTGTTGACGAATATGTTTACCTGGGACATATAGTCCGACTAGGTAAGTCCAACTTCGACCGAGAGGTCAATCGACGGATCCAACTCGGCTGGGCAGCGTTCAGGAGATTACAACCCATCTTCTCGTCAGGATTACCTCAAAACCTCAAAACTAAATTGTACAACCAATGTGTGTTGCCAGTGATGACATATAGAACTGAGACGTGGTCTTTCACTGCTGGCCGTATGAGGAAGCTCAAGGTCGCTCAGCGAGCTATGGAGAGTAGAATGCTCGGGGTTTCTCTGCGTGATAAACTTAGAAATGAGGATATCCGCAGTAGAAGCAGAGTAGCCGACATAGCCCAAAGGATTAGTAAGGTGAAGTGGCAATGGGCCCGCCATTTAGCTCGAAGAACCGACAACCGTTGGGGAAGAAAAGTTCTCGAGTGGCAGCCTCGTACCGGCAGGCGAAGTGTAGGGCCTCCCCCCACTTGATGGAGTGACGACCTGGTAAGAAGTGCAGGAAGTCAATGAATGCAAGTGGCTCGGGACCGTGCTTTGTGGCATTCCGTAGGGGAAGCCTATGTTCAGCAGTGGACTTGTGAAGGGCTGTAATGATGATAATGATGATGATAATATCGATCGAGATAATTTAATTTTTAATTTTACCCCCTTTCGCTTTCATTCCATCAACTTTTTGACCTCCCCTAGTAACCATCTCGTTTAGACCAGACGTAAAATACTCTGACCTGTGTCGGGCAGCAGCGTCTAAAGTGCGAGACGTCTGGTACTGCGATCTTCAATCTACCAGCCGATCTTGATGACTCAAATTCTCTCTCCAACTGATAGAGATATTGCCTATATCTTAAATCTGGAGTCGCCTCCCTGCCAAGCGTGACCACTATGGCAAATATCCCCCCTATTAGGCAATCAATGGAGGAGGCCTATGTTCAGCAGTGGACTTTTGATAGACTGTAACGGTAACAGTTACCCGTGTAGTGGCAGTGTAAGTATATCCATATCATCTCGTGGGCCGTAAGAGGCGACAGAGGGAAACAAACCAGCAGATGGGCAGCAGCGTCTTCTTAATAACCACTAAAAATAATAACTGCGGTCGCTAACCCGCTTGCCAAGCGTGGCAACTTTGGCATAAATCCCCCTTCTGAGGAAATCTATAGAGAAGGTTTATGTTCAGCAGTGGGTTTTTTTATGGAAGAGGAGGCAAGCGAGCATACGACTCCCCTGATAGTGATCACCGCCGCCCATGAATATCTGCAACACCAGGGGTATCGCAGGAGCTTTACCGGTCCTTTAGGAAAGAGTAGGCTCTAAGTTTGGTTGTGAAATACACGCAGCATACTGAATACTTTTTATAAATGCTGTTTGTATTTCTCACTGGACTTTTACAGGCCGTGAAGAATAAATTTTCCACAGAATTTCAGGTGTGTTTCAAAAGTTGAGTGATTAGACACTATTAATTAGTAAAGTCAATAAAGAAAACATGTGGTAAAATTAAAAATTTTGTACAACCGAAATAAAATGAGAACATCACCAATGTAGTCGAAGTCAATTAAATACGCATTAATAATGATAACTCAAAAACTACTGGTCAGATCTTGATTAAATTCATATGGGACCAAATGAAAAGCACCAGCTTTCTAACAAAAAAGGAATCATCAAAATCGGTTCATCGCCGGAACACACACAAAAAAATAGAGTCGAATTGAGTACCTCCTCCTTTTTTTTGAAGTCGGTTAAAAATAAAAAGAGGTATTAATCTTATTTTTTCTACGTTTTCAATCCAACGAAGCATTTATTTCTTAATCCTTGTCACAACATCTTGCAAACCTCACTTTTCTCTTATCACACAATTTAAATCTCACCTGTTTATATCACATACCAAATGGAACTCAAATTTATCGTGCATAATATAGTAGTTAATGCGTGTTTCAACTACATCGTTAATACTTAGTAGTAGAGTAGTTAAGCCCTAACTCATCAAAGTACGGTTAAGGGCAATATTAAAGGACAGGGTTGTAACCATGACTAAGCTGTGTAAACTGACTCAGTCATCCATAATGCAGACGGCGTAGTATCCACTTTGTAGATACAAAGCTGAAATTAACCGTAAGGATGTAAATTTGGGAATAGTACACTATAATATTTAATTATATCGAATGAAGTAAGTGTTGCTTTCAGAAATAAATTATGAGTGGTACGAATATTTTGTCTCGTTTTGAAATTAAGTATCTCAATGTAAGTTACATTTTATATAAAGTATATCGTCGCACTGCTGGTCCCATTCCTCCATTCCTCCTATCATTTTTGAAAGGGTTTTAGGGCAAGGAAATTACCACCGTTGTACCCAATGCGTGTTGGTGGACTTTACATGTCTCCGATTATTTTTTATTTCTTAGACATGCAGGTTCCTCATAATATTTTCCTTCACCGCCGAGCACATGGTAAATCAGCACTTAAATTACAGTTAACGATTTCATTGGTGCCGGCAAGAATCCATCTCAGTAGGTCCACCCTCCTATCTATATCTGCTAAATAACAGCTTTTGTTGTTAAGTTACGATCTGAAAGGATTATAGAGCCTTTATAATTACAGGCTGTGAAGCATTCCATCTTAGTACTCAAGGATGGCAATGTATCTTTAGCCTTTTTTGCCAACAAGAGTAACTGACTGCCCTGCGGCAAACTGAATAGCAATAGGCCGGCAATATGGTTAGAAGAACTGACTACCAATGGGCGAAGAGATTCCCCGGTGGCAGGCTCGTAATGGCAAACGCATTATTTGCCCCCCCCCATCATCCCCCTCCCACTCAATGTAGTAGCGACTTATGATACACGCAGGTAGTCCATGGAGCAGATGGCTTAGGACTGTACTTTTTGCCAACCTATCGAGAGGCCTATGTTCAGCAGTGGACTAGTGGGTTGTAGTGGTGGCGATGTGTCATAATCTTGCTAAGTGTGGAAGTACATTACTTATGTTTATTCGGATGTTTGTACTCCAATCACGCTTAAACAGCTGGAAGTGTTCCGGTAATTCCGGAAAAACTAATAAGTCTAGATTAACCGAGGTTCACTTAGAACCAAGCTGTTTGCTGCAAGTCTGAATAAGTTATATAAAAAGTGGGCACCTTAACCCATTCGGACTTTATTCAAAAAGCTTGGGTAAATCCTGTTTACCTAGATTTTCTAGCTTTACCCGTCACAGACGCATTCTAATTAACATTCTAATTAATCCTAATTTGCCAAGAAACAGTGTAAGAATATCCACTACGTTATATCGTCCCGTGGGTGTCGAATTAGTTTTATAATAACAACTAAAACAAAACTGCCTTTGCCAACCCGCCTGCCAAGCGTGGCAACTATGCCAAATATATCCACCTGATTATCAATCTATGGAGGAGGCCTATTTCCAGCAGTAAATTCTTGGTAGGCTGTAACGGTAACGGTTGTCAAAGAAATCGGTTTTTTTATGGAAGAGGAGGCAAACGAGTATTGTATATAATGTATAGTATATTGTATAGTAAGTGATCACCAGTGATCATAAATATCTGCAACGCCAGATGAATAGCAGGACAAGGTGACAAACGAGCCCACAGTCCACCTGATGGTAAGTGATTGCTGTGACCCATAGACATCTACATCTATCCTCAATAAAGAATCAAAATGCAGATGCGTTGACAACCGTGAGGACTAAGACGAAATGCCTCTTTTCCAGTAAAAAGGGTAGGCTCTAAGTTTTGACGTAACATACACAGAATGTAGAATAATTTTTATAACAATAACTAAAAAAATATTAGCGCGTTAGTTACCCGCCCTAATGCTTACGCTACCGATTTCTCATATTTACATACGTAATAACACAGTAAATAAAAATAATTTTACGTATTACATCGCGTTTAATTTAAAGTTATTTTTAATTTCAGTCGTTTCGATCCCTTTGCAGTACTCAAGGTTACAAGGGAACTCTTTTTTTTCTAATTAATTAAACCCTCGTTCAAACAACATAGAGCCTCGGGGTTGACTTTAGACAAGTTTGGTAAGTCGAAGGACAGCTACTGCACACAGGCTGCTCGCAACTTATTCAACTTAAATTAATTACCCCCTTTATACAAACGATGGGCAAGTTTGCGCCGCACACGATCGTGTGTTGCTTTTAAGATATATCTAGGATTACTTTGTGCTAACTTCGTGTGAAGAAAGTCTGTTTTAAAGTTGTTCTAATTTATTACCATCTCCTTATCTCGATTTTAAATCCACTTCTGGATTAGGAACCTTGGAACATTTTTTGTAGAACTGAGGGCTACAAACAAGCACACAATGATGGTAAGTAGACGCTGATCAATAGACACACTATCTATTCTCGATTAAGAATCAAAATGAAGTAGCGTTGTCACCCCTGAGGACTAAGATGGAATGTATCGTTGCCATTTAAAAGGGTCTCTGGTTCTCTGCACTCATTTTACGAATTACTGCAGCATATTGGTGCTATTTCACGCTGTTATTCAATTGCGATCGTGGTCTTTCCGCTGTCGAGCCAACACATTCGTGCTGCAGCAAAAAGGTGAAGGAAAACATCGTGAGGTGTGCATGTCTAAGAAATTAAAAAAAAAAATTTCGAAGCTTGTAGTAATTTGTGTCGTAGAGCTACGCTGCAGCTATATTATAGCTTAAACATGAATAGGTCGTCTCGGCCGGTATAGGAACGGAGTAGACCGGGGTATCTCTCACAGGATACCAGCTTGAAACAGCAGTGCAATGCTGTGTTTCGTATAGTGACTGCAAAGAACCAGAGACCCTTTTTACTGGAAACTAGGCATTCCATCTCAGTCCTTAGGAGTGACAACGCATCTGCATTGTAATACTTAATCGAGGATAAATGTAGATGTCTATGGGCACAAAAGTTAGGCCACCTACTTTCAGGTGGACTGTGTTCTCGCTTTTCATCCTTATTTAATAAAAAATACATTTGATGTCTTCCAATGCACTTTAGGGCATCACGGCGGACATTTCCTTGACCTAAAACGTTCTCTTTAAAGAGTGCATAGAATACCAGCGTGAAATTGAAACATAAAACTACGTCATCGGAGATGTTTTTATTGTTACTTCGCGAGAACGCTTATGCATTTTTGATCTCATATGGTCCCGTAGGTGTCGTAAGAGGCGACAGAGGTCGTAAGAAAGACCAGTAGATGGGCAGCAACATCATTAACAAATAAAAATATAAATCTATGGTTGCCAATCCGCTTGCCAAGCTCGGCAACTATAGCAAATATGGGGGAGGCCTATGTTCAGCAGTGGACATTTAGGCCGTTACTGTAAATACTGTACCCATAACACTGATGTACTCTTTTACATGATAATGTATATCCTAACAGGTTTTTCAATTTCATCAGCACGCAATAGTCCATCGCTGCACATGGGCCTCCCCCGTTGCAGGGATGATTTGCCGGATTGACAATTGCAGTATCAAACGTCACCGATTTGAGTACTTTACGTCTAGTGTAAACGAGATGATTATACCGCTGTGGCCGGTGGAAGGAAAAAGGGAGATCTCCCGCCGGGCAAGGTGTTCTGCCCGGGGAGCGGCCAACGCCCCGAGTGGTAGTTCGGAGCTACTCTATATATACTGCTTTTACTTCGAAACTTGGATAGCGCGATTTAAGCTTCGATGTATTTTGCTTGTGGCGCGACGACAGCGCCGCCACATCACCCCTGCTCAGACCGGAGGTCGATAGTGCAGTCTAGATGTCGACGAATGTGCCAGTGCCAGGGAATTGCCTTGTAGTCTGCGGTGAGTCGAGAAGAAGGCAAGTAATCTGCGAGAGTTCCGTGAAGCAGAAGGCGAGCAGTAAGGCTCAGAGCCGTGCCGAACACTGTAGCGCAGAGTGTAGCTTGAAGGTACAGGAAGTATTATTATTCCAGTGCTTCGATGTATTTCGCTTGTGGCGCGACGACAGCGTCGCCATACAGCCATCTAGTGAAAACCATAAGATGTTCTAGCATTTCCCTTAGTCATCTCTTACGATACCCATGAGAGGAAATTGAGTGATCGATTCTCTTGCGCCTTTAAGGGTTAGAGACTCAGTATACATGAGACATTGAGAAACATTCTTTCTATGTCCTCATGGGTAACATCGCATCTGTAGACTTCTTTGTGCAGCTAGCTGCAGGTGTCCATGTGCTGCAGTAGCCACTTAACGTCAGGTGAACTGTTAGTTTCATTCCAATATTATGATACAAAATTTATAAGCCGATTGCAGAAAGTTTGCAGGTGATCACCCTCCCACTTTTGACATTCTGCAATCGTTAACGCTAATAGAAAACTATAAAACGTAACTGGAATGAAGTGTACAGAAAAATTAAAGCTGCGTCGCCCGAATGTGAGATTATTTTATTCTTTTTATTCCTTTTTTGAACCGTATTGTGGCGGTGTAAGAATATCCACTACCCTTAATTTTGCCGTGGGTATCGTAAGAGGCGACAGAGGGAAAGTGAAATAGATGGACAGAATCTTCCTGATAACAACACAAAATTATAAAAACTGCGGTTGCCAAGCCGCTTGCCAAGCGTGGCAACTATGGTAAAATACCTCCTAAGAGTAAATCTTTGTGTGAGGCCTATGTTCAGCAGTGGACTTTTATAGACTGTATTGGTAATGGATTTCTTCTTTGAAGTCGGCTTTTACTTTTCTTTTAAAAGTTTATTTTTCCATTAGTGTGATGGATTATAGAAAGTAAATTTGTACCTAAACCCCGTAGCGCTAACAAAATTCGATTGATGCGTTTTGTCGTGAGGCTATCGACAAACAGTTACTCAGTCCAAAAAGTCAGTAATTCCTTCATGGAATATGTAGGACTATCAAAAAGTTGATTTTTTTTATTAAGCATAATTACTGCTAAAGAGTACATGATTGATAATAACCCCTGGAAATGAGGCGATCGTCACCATGCTGTTTCTAAATGTTTTCATACTAATTGTATAAAATATTACATTGCAATTTTTTTTTAAAGTCGTGCTGGGCTTATTGCTGGTTTTTCCTAGGACAGAGGTTCTTCTTCCGAACCAGTGGTAAAGTTTAAATGACTTTCAATAAGTATTCTTGTAATTTATATTAAATAAAAATGATTCTATTCAATTCTATTGTGTGCTAGTTATACCTCACCTAGCTATAATTAAATTTCCGCCATTATCACGTACGGCAATACGACAAAATGGACACGTAAGCGATTTAGACTCGCTTATTGCTTCCTCACATACTTACGAATCCGTTTAATTGTTTTTACTTCTTAATGTAGTTCTCCTTACGTCGACACGTGCCGGGAAGTTTTCGGATATACACTTGCTGTTTGAGGTGTTGTTAATGAAATTACTTCGTTATTTGGTATTAATATAAACGAAAAAAAAAAGGATTACAAAAAACGTTATCTGTACACTTGAATTTCCTGTTGTATCTTGGTGGTTTTGATTTGCACATGAACAAAGGTTTAGACCCGGAACCAATATTTCAAAGACATGTGAAGTCTAACACGTACTAGAACAGGGCTCATGCGCAAAATGCTCCATGATTCCCTCAAAAATTGGAGGAGGTCTGTGCCCAACTTTGGAACGTATATAAACTCCATTTTTACTGTATTTAATAACACCATTTACCGGAAGCCATAAGATCTTTCTGCCATGTTACGCAGTCGACTCGTCGACTCTTTCAACACCCATGGAGCGAATGGGGTGACGGATTCTCTTAAGCCAGTCTGTTAATAACTCAATAATTTTACTATATTATTTACTAGTAAAGTATTAGTTACGTATTTATATTATTAACTTGATTATGTAATTGACTACTTACTAGTTTATTTACTTTATTATTTACTTGAATATGTACTTGAATATTTACTAGACTATTTACTTGCTTATTCACATGCTTATTTACTTGTCTTTTTACCCACTTATTTACTTGATTATTTATTGACTATTTACTTCCTAATGTACTTGTCTATTTGCTTTATTTTTTATTTAAGGAATATTTTATTCGTGGTAGAGTTCTGCTGCAGCTATGTTATGGTTGAAATACGAATGAGTCGGCTCGATCGGGAAATAGACCACGCTCTCACAGAGTACCAGCGAATAGTAGCAGTAGCAGCGGATATTAGTATTAAAATTAAAAATGTGAAAGGATGTATATTGGGATGTCTTTCCTTCAATCACACTTGAACGACTGAATAGGAACTTTATGGGACTTAGCAAAGAAGTTGACTATATCATGGAATAGGAAATTTTGTAACTATTATTACTAAAGCTTAATTTGCTCCCAGCGAAGTTAGCGAACGAGTAACAGCGATTTTTAATGTAAAGTTGCTCGTTTAAAGATGTGAACTTTAACCTATAAGCATAGCAGACAAATATTATAATTTAAAATATCTTTATTCAGAACTAACAACCGGCCCGGTTTCGCCTGGATAGGATCTATTAATGTGGCGTTAAATAGCTTTAAGTTAATGAGAGACCATTATTTTTATAAATTTTCCGTTTTTTTAATCTTAGTTTTTCAGATAAAATATAGCCTAGATCACTCCTAGAATTGCACTTTACCTGTTCGTGAAGTTTCATTACAAACCATTCCGAGGAATAGCCTGTACAGAGAGACAAAACATATAAAAAATGGTTATGGATATATCCATACACTCCTATCTTTTAGAAAATTTTAATTTTATTTTTTTATATAATGAGGGTGACAAACGAGCACACATCCACCTGATGGTAAGTGGATGCTGTGGTCCATAGATACCTACATCTTTCAACCTAGTAACTACTAAAAAATAAATACTGTGGCTGTAAAGGTAAAAGAGATGGGTATGCTGCCATCTATCGGATACGTTGTGTTCTTTCTGCCAATTCCCATAGTCGCCTCTAACAACGCCCAAGGGATAATATAGGGTGATATATCCTCTTAAACCGTCACCACAGTAGATTTAAGTATATAAAATATAGTAGGAAATATGGTAACCTAACTACTACTTTCACTCAATCCCTAACATTTTGTCTATCAGAGTATCATGAATAAGCATATTTAAATGTAAATCGTAAAGTGAAACCTGCTCGTCAATTTGTTGAGCGCGATGGATTAAAAAACCCATTATGTTTACCTCTGCATGTATTACTCAACGTGCTATGAATGAGTCGCACGCTCGCCTCATTTACACCGTATTCACTCCACAAACACAGTATTTTTATCCGACTTTAAAAAAAGAGGAGGTTTATTCGATCGATTGTATGTTTTTTGTCTTTTCTACCGACTTCATAAAGGAGACGGTACTCAATTCGACTGTATGTTTTTTTTCTTCTTTTTATGTGTGTTATCTCATAACTTTTTTCTGGGTGAACCGATTTCGATGATTCTTTTTTTATATGAAAGCTGGTGCTTTTCATGTGGTCCCATATAAATTTGATCAAGGTCTGGCCAATAGTGTTTGAGTTATTCTTAATAATTTATATTGAAGTCGGTTGTACAAAATTTTTAATTTTAAATTATTATATAATAATAAGGGTGACAAACGAACACACAGTCCACCTGATGGTAAGAGGATACTGTGGCCCATAGACATGTATATCCATCCTCGGTTAAGAATCAAAATGCAGATGTGTTGTCACCACTGAGTAGATACTAAGATGGAATGCCTCATTTCCAGTAAAAAATGTCTGTTCTCTACACTCACCATACGAAACACAGCAGCATTAAGCTGCTATTTTACGCTGATATCCTGTGAGTAAGTATTTGAGTAAGTACGTAGTAAGTATTTAGTTGAGGCCATAAGTCGATACCGAATTAACTTAAGTCCTTTCTAATAAAAACAAATATTGACTTAATAAGAAAAAATATTAAATTACAGCAACGAAATGAATGGTTCACGATACAGAATGAGCCTAATTCTCATAAAAACAGATATTCACCTATTAAAATAAATATTGAATTACACCAACGAAATGGCTACCGACTCATACTGTCGGCACCGGTGACAAGAAAGTTCTTATTGCTTCCGATAGATGGGGGAGTAACCATTTTGACAATGCCAGGATAAAGTACCCAGATCGGAGACTCGGAGCAGCGTCTGCGCAGGCATTTGTGAGGTCTAATAATCTTACGCTAACCAGATGTCACTAGTTCGGACTAAGGTGAACGTTTTTACGCAGATGGTCACACATTGTCATTATCATTTAAAAGTTGCGATTTAATTATAAGGTTTTCGATTTCTAGTATATTATGTACGTATATACATGTGTTACTATTTGCTTTTTTTTTTGTAAGAAACGTTACCTCCACACTAGGATTTTCTCCCGTATTGGGGCATTTTACATACATAAGTTTCACAAGGATAAACATCCAGACCAAAAAAAAATATTTAGAGGCCTTTTGCGACCCTCTTGCGCTGCAATTCATTATTAAGCTATGAAGCCGTCCGTGTACCAGAAAAAGTCGTGCCTTCATTAGGGCAAATCCTTCCTAAAATGAGAGAGGCTTATTTCCAGCTGTATACTACTACGGAAGCAGATTTAATTATAATTCATAATTTTAATGTTTGATTACAAACTACGGTGCGAGAGGCACACGTTTGGTGCCGCCTGTTTCGCTCCATTCACATATTGATAAAACCGGTTCATATTATCCACAGACCCAGGCTATGGGTTACTGTTACTGACCACGCGTTACTATTACAAAAAGGTTCGTATGACATAAAATGGTCTTTAAATAAAATTATTACTTTATTAGCTTAACAATTGCAAATAAACTATAATTAATAAATTATTTGCATTTTCAAGTAAGTCTATTATTAATTTTATTATCTTAACGTTTAGTGTTGTTTTTCATAAATACGCTTCAGTGACCTTAATGTCTGTTATTTTTATTTTTTTAAACTTAATATGTTAAGTTTAGTTATGTTTACGATGGGCTATTTTACGCAACTCCACGTCTAAAGCGCGTATTATTAGACAATAGACAATATACAAATTTTTATTCGGACATAGAACACAGCACATTTAATACTGTATTAATATTATACATATAACTGACATATACTTAAAACTACTATAGCTTTTTATGCATTCAGTGCTAGGAGTGTAATTTAACTGCGGTGTCAGAAATCTGTCCTAACTTAGCGTAAGCTGAGGATGACCCACAGCACTGATTTTCGTTGAGGCTAAGTTTGTGTGACGCAGCGACAGCAATACAGATCTACATTTAAAACAACCAGAGTGACTTCCTAGAGTGATTTTTATAATACACAATATGAAAATAGACATTGCATCTATAAGAATGAAATTTTTTTGGTCATTATTATAGGTATTTTAGTGTTCAAACTTAATAAATTCAATCATGTGAAAAAATTGTATTCACATCTGAACTAACTGACGCGCGCATCGGTAAAGCGAGATATTTGACAATTAGGTATTACCGCTTCAATACAAAGGTTTTTTTGGTCGAGTTTTGTGAAGTAAAGTTGTTTCTATACGTGTGAATACTGATTCTGATAACGTAGTATACTTAATGGAAAAGGTTTTTATATATTTGAAGAATTTTTAGCGTGTGAGCAGGAATATTGTAATTGTTCGACCTCTGAAATCAACTCGAAGAAGTTCAGAAGTCCCTTGATGTTGCCGACGATTATCCTCTCCTACACAGGGGACTGTCTGTACCACCGATGGTGAACAAATGCTTGTTAAAAGAACCATGTCCTGTAATAGCGCTTATTGCTATCCTAATCTGTGGTTTGTTAGGTCTCATTAGCATCTTGCATTTACGACCAATGCGGTCAGGTCTTCATTAGCTTGCCTGCAATCTTCCTGATTTTTCTAAAGGTGAGCGCGTTCATTAGTATAGTGTTTACTTCTTATTATTTATTATTATAATGTTATTTTTATGGTTATATTCGATAACAATTTTCAGAAAAAACTGTAAGCGCTACCTCTTATCTAAAAATTAAACTACACCTAATGATGAGAATTGATTTAAAATGAAAGTTCTAACTACAAAAGCTAGATGGCGCAAATATAAATTACAGTAAAATATTACGATAAAATAAACACGTTTTATATTTTTGTTTAAAGCTCTTAAAGGTTTAATTTCAAAACGAATTCATTTAAACACCAAGATAGCACAAGAACGCGTAATTAAAACTTTACAGCTTCGTGGCCGAATAAAAAATACATAAAAAAGTCATAACCTTTCGTTCCGTTCGTGCCCTCCACGGGGTATTTAGCAAACAATTTTGTGCGGCTATCGCCTTTCGCAACAGCCCTGCGGTGAAAACTGTGGGGGGCGTTAAAGAACCAGAACTTTACGATCAACTTATCGGCTCAAGGGAAACCTCATCGATAATAATATTACCTTCTTAGTGTGAGAGCAATTTTTTTTTAATATTTATAAATTGTAGTATTAATATATTTTTCATATAGAATATAGGTTACAAACGAGTACACAGTCCATATGATGTTACGTCTAAATTGGATTACAAATCAAAATAGAATATTTAAAACGTGGATAATCACTGCATGTATCTACTACGTTTTTAAAATTGCTGCAGCTATATTAGTAATATAGTTGTAGCACGAATGGGTCGGCTCGACCGGGGAAGAACCACGCTCTGACAGAATACCAACGTAAGATAGCAGCTTAACACTTCTGTGTTTCGTATGGTGAGTGTAGAGAGCTGGAGACCCTTTTTACCGGAAAAGAGGCATTCCATCTTAGTTCTCAGGGGTGACAACGCATCTGCATTTTGATTCTAAATTGAGGATAAATGAAGATGTCTATGGGCCACAGTATTCACTTACCATCAGGTGGGCTGTGAGCTCGTTTATCACCCTCATTCTATAAAAAAAATTGAAGCTACTCCCTATTAGAAGCCATAAGATGTTTCTGACTTAGATACTCCACAGTCCTCTTTGGGCAAGATTTGTCCAACCAGCGCATCTTGGCTATAAAAAGAAAGATAGGGAGTAGTTCTCATTCTTAGTTCTGTAGCTATAAGTTACCTAGTCCTTCAATATATTTTGTTACATGTTGTTTTAAAAATAATTTTTCTTTTCTTTCATTCTTCCAAATTGTAGTATGAAGACATGTATCTTCATTGAAAAATAGTGTATCTACATATAGTAATCAGTGCATGGTAAATTCACAGCACCGTTTTAATTAAACTAATTACAGTCTACTACGTCCACTGAGAAAAGTCCGTTGGTGGACTTCACACGTCTTCGAAATATTTTTATTTCTAAGACATGCAGCTTTGCTTTGTTGTTTTCCTTCACCGTAGAGCACGTGGTAAATCAGCACTTAAAATTATAATTAACAATTTCATTGTTGCCGGTGGGGATCGATCAGGTTGCTTGTGTATTGTGAAACGTTTCTAACGTTTTTTGCAATTTGCAAGTCAGTGTCAGTTGTATGTTTAACAAAATATGATCGCATGACCAGTAGCAGTGTATTTACAGAATTATAATCATCAATACAACCCTCTAAATTCATATAATCCCATTGAATAGCTATTTCCAGAAAAACTCATTGCAACACAAAAATACTATCCGCTCATAGCGTGCCCTTGTCAAGTCGTGTAAAGTCCATCCACAATCTATCCATTACAGCCTATAAAAGACTACTGCTGAACTACTACTGAAATAGGTCTTCCAAAGAGGATATTGCCAGTTGCCACGCTTGTCATGTGGTCGGCAACCGCAGTATTTTATTATTTTGAGTTGTTATTTGGAAGATGCTGCTGCCCATCATCTGTTTCAATCCATCTGTCGCCTCTTACTACACCCACGGTATGATATATTCACACCGCTACTAAACGATAAAGCCCAAAGTTATAAAATAACCTTAACCTTTCGCTTCGCGTTCGGTGCAAAAAGGAACTTAAAACTCGTCGTTATAGGGTATTTTGCTTCTTGAAGATGTAACGGTTTCATTTTCAGAAATGTTCAGAAGTGTCTAAATGGTAAAATATCTCCATGTTTTGCGCCCGTGATTGTTCTTTTTATTTTAAAAGAATGTGATTGTGTACGACCGTATGTTTGCATAAAGCTCGCGCAGGTTTGCCGATAGCGTCATGACGTCACGCGTCCATTGAAGGATTGATAGGTGTGTAGCGTGCCGCGGTCGGCGAAGTTGGAGTAGGGTTACCAGGGACTGAAAATCCGATCTTTAGCTGGCATCCCGGTAACCAAACCCAATAGATTGCAATGACGCTTTATTTCATTTTTAAATATACATTTATTTTAGTTACTTATTTGTTCTATACATATAATCAGCCTTCAAAAATTTCCGAAAATTTTTAAAGCATTGAAGGAGTATTCACTTGCTCGCGTGACCTGTAGACATAATCATAATATCCCAAAACCGAATTTCGATAACGGCGGCCAGTCTCGGCGGAGACTAGCCATCTACGCAGGACAGGTGTATCGGCTTATAGTGCCCAAGTGTATCCGCAAGCACAGGTGCACTCTCTGTTCCCTCACTCTCATTGTCCGATGGGACGGCAATCCGACACGACCGGAGAGAGTTCACACGCAGGACCAACGGCTTTACGAGCTTTCCGAGGCTCGGGGGTGAAACACCGCCAACTTCCTGACTCCGGCCTGCTACTGAGGATTTCTTGTCAAAAAATCCTCTGTTGAAACTGCTGAACATAGGCCTTCCCCAAAGATTACTTCATGGGCAGGTTGGCAACCGCAGTTTTTTTAATTTGAGTTGTTATCAGTAAGGATAATACTGTTCATTTCTTGTTTTATTTTCTCTGTTAACTCTTACGACACCCGCAGGATTATATGGGGTAGTGGATTATCTTACGCTTCCAATACACGGCAATTTATTTAAATTTTATTATATAAAACACCTTAATAAAAAATATTTCAATGAGCGCACTTAATTCCTTTTGGCATTCTCTTCCATTCAACCCGGGACGTGTTCTCTACTCCTTCTCCGTGTAGAATCAGGTAGAGTTGGAACTTGATTGCCTACTCTAACGTATTAAAAAGTAATAAAGTAGTAAGTAAAAACTAAAAAAAAATATTTTAATGTTACTTTACATTTTTAAAATCTAGAACAACGGAAAGCGCAACGGTATATAAAAAAAAGTGAAAAAAAATGGTCCGCCGTGGAAAGTTTAAACAAAACAAGCGAAAATAGGCAGCTAAAAAGGTCTTTTTAAGCAAAATTCCATTTACTAATTGAATTTAAATTGCACAGCTTTTTGTCGCTTTCGGAGGTTGCAGTTTTTCGATGAAAAATTTCATTTCGCGAATGCAACTGAAACAAAAGTGAAGGTGAAAATAAAAGAAAAAAACTACATTGGCCAGATTTTTAGTCGTTTAGAATTCACATGTTTAAATAAAATATGTCACTGCTCGTATAAGGTAGCGCAAAGTTGCTTAGCGGGCAACTTTATGCTAAGCTCGGAGTTTCTCTTTGTTAAGAACCCGTAAAAAAGGTATAGAGTCACGCTACAGCTATATTATGGTTGTAGCACGAATAGGTCGGCTCGACCGGGGAAGGACCACGTTTTCAGTAAACACCACCTTAATGCTGCTATGTTTCGTATGGTGAGTGTAGAGAACCAGAGACCCTTTTTACTGGAAACGGAGCATTTTGATTCTTATTCGAGGATAGACATAGATGTTTATGGGCCACACCATCCACTTACCATCAGGTGGACCGTGTGCTCGTTTATCATCCTTATTCTATAAAAAAATTTTGTGGCTTCCGGCAAATACTGGATCAACTATCTCGTTTTATAAGTCTACACCTTAAATACTCGTGCGACGAGCGCTGACTCAATGAAGAGAGGCGTCAAATTATAATATAGATCGCTTTGGCTTTCTTCGTAAGAAACTAAAATTTCGCTTGTCACTGTTATTTTTCTTAAAATTCACTTCTAAAAATGTGGTATCACTGACCGGAAAACAACTGTGAAATAAATTCCGCTGGTATTTTCTTTTCATTTTTAATAGTCAAACTTTCAATAGTAATTTTTTTTTAAATAGACGTTGGGCGTCCGTAGGGCGTTCCTTGATAAAAACGGGCACAATATCAATTGTCTTTGGCACCCAGGGTTGACTGGCAGAGAATACCATATGGCATTACTAAATATCCTTATAAATGTAATGCTAATCTGTGTGATATAACTTATTTACGTATGTACTACAATCATGCATCAAATTTTAATAGGTACATTAGTAATTTAATGATAGAATGTTACATAGTTAATTTTATTTCTTTTTAATATAATTAACATGCAGCTTAAAAGGAGATGTATGTGGTAACCATCGCAATTTTTTTTAAATTTATTAAATATAATAAATTATGGTGAAATATAGCCATAATTGCCGCATGACGATTAAGTCGCGTCACGCCTTTGTAGATTACCAACGTAAAACAACAGCTGTTTTATTGGTGACGAGTAATTTAATTTAATTTCTTAGGGTGACAAAATTTCTGCATTTTGATTCTTGATCGGGGATGGATGTAGGTGTCTATAAGCTACAGCATTTTATCATCAGGTAGATTGTGGTGTTATTATATAATTATCATAACTGTCATTGTTAATTCCAACCCCTGTTAAGCTAGACCATTATAGCAAATTATCTCAACTGTATGAGAGGATTTTGACTTGCTCTGTTAATTCAAATCATAAAATCAAGCTTTAAAAATATCCTGATCGCGTTAAAAGTTTACTAAAAAACCTTCTCCCTTTTAGTAGTTGCAGATGCAATATAAATAATATATAGCCTATGTCACTTACAATAAAGACGAATCTAACGACACCTCATATGTTAAAATCCATCAAGCTGTTTCGGCTACACAACTTGCCAAAGAAACAGTGTACATGCATACTCGAACATTACCCTCTTTCTGTGGCAGTCGGTAATAAGGGAGATATGGCAGCAAGGCCTAACTCTACTATTTCTGCCGTCAAGCAGTGTCTTCACCGGTGTTGCAGTCTAAATGGTATAGAGAGCCAGTATAGATACAAGACTCTGAGAAATTCCATCTTGTACTCGAATATGAAACGCATCTGTAGCCTTCTTTGTTTGAAGTTGGTTGGAGTGGCATGGCTACAGTAGCCACTAACCGGGTGGATTGTAAGTTCGTATGTCGCTTTATTTCATAATAACTTAAATTGAAAATTTTAAAACCTCTAAAGAACCCAAACAAAACAGCTGATGACCTTGAAACTGCCAGAACCGATTTTGATAAAACATGTCTAAGAACTACCGCTAGAAAATCTGCTTTTAAATAAAAACTGCACCCAAATCGGTTCACCTGTTTAAGAGCTACGGTGCCACCGACAGACACACACACATAGCATCAAACTTATAACACCTCTTTTGGGTGGGGTTAAAAGATATACTTGCATGCCTTCCCTTCAAATCGTTCGTGTGTCTGTTGTGATCTTATAACTCTAAACTACTAAACCGATTAATGTCACATTAACACATTATGTTTGCTCTGACGAGACTATGGTCATAGCTGCTTAGGATTCAATAGGTGTTGTAGTCAAGTTATTTATACAAATTCTATATTTATAAAGCAAAAAACATATTCACAACATATGGGGTCCAGTGGGTGACAAGTACCCACCCAGATGTACTAGTCAGTAAACGGTTACAGGAAGTCACTATGAAATTTTGTATCTTCTGCCATTTTAATAGAGTGCACTTTCAAATATTTGAACCAAAACTAACTTAAAAATATCGGCTCAGGAAAACCCCTACCCAAAGTAAAATTCCATTTACTAATTGGATTTAAATTGCACGCAGTTTTTTGCATCCCTTTTGAAGAGCCAGTTTTTTTTTGGGTTCGAGTCTCGTTTTTGAAATGAAATGAAATGAAGTTATGTAGTCCTTGTGGCATAAAGATTATTTTAATATAATCATTATCATCATTGCAGTCTATAAAAGTCCACTGCTGAACGCAGGTCTTCCCCATAGATTGCTTCATAAGGGGCATATTTGCTATAGTTGGCACGCTCGGCAGGCGGGTTGACAACCGCAGCTTTTTGTAATTTTGAGTTGTTATCATAAAATTCTGCTACCAATCTCCTGTTTCAGTTTCCCTATGTCGATACGATATCCATAAACAGGGTAGTGGATATTCTTGCACCGCCACTACACGGTTGACCTAACTATTATTTAAATCTAATTATTTTAAAGCGACAGTAGCCTAATAGGAGAGTGCGAACCGCAAACTCAAAATTCGTGGGTTCAAATCCAATATTCAACTGCTGTCGTGAACCACTCCTAAGAACAACATTTTAGGCGTAGGTACTTGGAGTGGTTAACGGAAACATTGGTAATTAAAGATGTCAAAAATTGATTAGCTAAGATCCGCGTAATAAAATAAAATGATGTGTCTTATCTAGTTTGAAGAGCACCTCTCGCCCTCCTTATTTGAAAATGATGCGTACTATTAGAATCCCAATTTAAAATGAAGTTCTCGTATATTTAAAGTTGTTTAATTAATCTAAAATTTTAGTAGATATTTATTTATTTTGTAAAATATTTTCACCCTTATAACATAAAACGCCGTACAATCAAACACCAGCAACCGACTTTAACAAGCGTAAAATATTTTTACTGAAAAGAGACATATTTACACCTTATAATACTTTCACAACTAAAGAAAATCTAGCAACAGCCCATATATCGAAATCCATCAGGCCGTTTGAGCTACGAGTGTACCATAGAAATTGCATATTGTATATAATGCATTTCGTTTATTAAATACTGCCACAGCTGAACATAGGCCCCCTCTTAGATTGCCTCATAAGAGATTTATTTGCCATAGTTTATTAGAAACGTGGTAGAGCCATGCTGCAGTTATATGTATTAGTAGTATAGTTGTAGTACGAATAGGTCGGCTCGACCGGGGAAGGACCACGCTATCACAGAATACCAGCGTAAAATAGCAGCTTAACACTGCTGTGTTTCGTATGGTGAGTGTAGAGAACCGGAGGCCCTTTTACTGAAAAGAGGCATTCCATCTTAGTCCTAGTTTTTTCTAGTAGCAAATGAGACGAGGTCTATTCTTAGCAGAGGATTTTTAATGGGGATTTAATGTTGATCATCATCTTTACAGCCCTTCTTAAGAAGTCCACTGCTGAACATAGGATTCGCCTAAAGAATGCCACAGAGCACGGGCCTGAGCCACCTGCATCCATCGACTTCCTGCATGTCTTACCAGGTCGTCACTCCATCTAGTGAAAGGCCGCCCCATACTTCGCCTACCGGTACGAGGCTGCCACTCAAGAACCTTGCTTCCCCATCCATTGTCGGTTCTTTGAGCTATATGACCGGCCCTTTACCACTTCAGCTTACTCATCCGTTGGACTTTGTCGGTTACTCTGGTTCTAATGCGGATATCCTCATTTATAAATTTATGACACAGAGAAACCCCGAGCATAGCCCTCTCCATAGTTCGCTGAGTGACATTGAGCTTCCTCATTCGTCCAGCAGTGAAGGACCACGTCTCAGATCCATAAGTCATCACTGGCCACACGCACTGGCTCTACAATTTCGTTTTCAAGGTTTGAGGTATGCCTGACGAGAAGATGTGTCGTAATCTCCCGAACGCTGCCCAGCTGAGTTGATTGACCTCTCGGTCGAAGTTGGACTAACTTAGTCGAACTATTTCTCCCAGGTAAACATACTCGTCAACAACTTCGAGCTTAGTACTCCCAACAACTACCGACATAGGTGTGATATGGACGTTACACATGATCTTTGGTTTTTCCATGTTAATTTTAAGACCTATCTGTTGGGAGGCACTATTGAGGTCATTGAGCATAGTGCTTAGGTCCTCCAGCGATTCTTTGATTTAATGTTGGTAAATACTAGAAATTTTATATTAAATTAACTAACTTTGTTAATCATGTTTAATAACAAAAGTTGATTTACAAAGCTGCTCCGCGCCGGCAAATGAATGGGCGTATCGCATCGGTTGTTCCGTGAATGGTTGGCAAATGGCGCGACTTTAGGCCAATCTTCTTTTACTAATACTTCAGGGGGGTAAATGTACTGATAGCAAAAAATAGCAATATATATAAAGGTCAACAATAAGAATTAGATGTATGTAATATTTATTTAATTGTCATGGCCGCCAGTATCAACGCACTTGCCATCTGCAGTTAGTAATCATGTTCAAGATCATCTCTGCCGTCACCACTATTCCCACTATATGACACCGGTTTCTACCAAAGATAATTCGTGAGAATATTAAAATTAATTAATTTCCTGATTTTATAAGAGAAGAAAACTGGATGCTACTGTATGCTTGGTATCCTATTAATAATAAAATTAGATCTTAATCCAAGCATGCCACTACTAAATTTCAAGATAGAACAAGCTTGTTTTGCGTAGTTTGCGCTGAAAACTAATAGTTAAAAGCTTAAGGTAGCCCTGGTTAAAAATGATATAACAGTATGTCGGTAAACTCTCCAGGCCTTACTTGACTCAAAATGACTAAATTAAAATCAATAAAATTTGTAAATCCTTAAAACTTGAAAACAAGAAAATACAATGAGTCCATGTTGCCAGTGATGCTATATGGATCTGAGACGTAGCCCTTCACTGCTGGCCGTATAAGGAAGCCCAAGGTCACTCAGCAAGCTATGGAGAAGGCTCGGAGTTTCCCTACGTGATAGACTTAGAAATTAGGATATACGAAGTAGAACCAAAGTAACCGACAAAGCGCAATGGATCAGTAAGGTGAAGTTGCAATGGATAGCCCATATAGCTCGAAAAACTGACAATCGAAGGGGAAGTACGGTTCACGATTGGCAGCTTCCGGTAACCCACTAGATCGAGTGTTGATCTGGTAAGTGATGCAGGATGTGGATGGATGCAGGTGGCTCAGGACTATGTTTTGTGGCATTCGTTGGGGGAGTCTTTGTTTAGCAGTGGACTAGTGATGGGTTGAACCGTAAAATCAATTTTCGATGCTTATTGATGTGGTAGAGTCACCTTACTACGTACTACGGCCGTAGCACAGCGTAGCACTTTAGTGTTATGGAGAGCCTGTGGCTATGCGAATAGCAATTTATAAACTTAAAATGTATTGCTTAAAGATTGAGTGTAGTATTTGTAATATTTTTAGTTATTTATTTTCTACATTAAGAAATAAAAATAATTATTAGAATTAGTCACTTCACCACATTTAGCAGGTGTTTTGGTGATCCCATAGACGATAGCCATAGGCCACGTCAAACCATAGCTGCTTTAATTCCAAGTGGTCAGTTTAACAAGACAGAAATTTCTTAGTTAAACACTAATATTAATTAGTTCCAAGCAGTTCCCATTCGTTTTGTTAAATATATACTTGAATTAGTAAGCTTGCAACAGTCTGTATAGGCGTAACATAAATAAATACGTAAGTACCTTAAATTTGTATAAAAATTATTTGTTAAGATCCGCGTAATAAAATAAAATAATGTGTCTTACCACGTTTGAAGAGCACTTTGTATCCAAGCTTTGGGAAACAGCTTTGGGATTGGTGGTGATGGGGATAGTGCACGCAATTGAGGGACGGCGGGAGGTGCTCTTCAAACTAGGTAAGATACATCATTTTATTTTATTATGCGGATCTTAGCAAATTAATTTTTGACAACTTTAATATAACGGATTTCCGCAAAGTAACGCCTGATTCTAATAATTAAATACGTACATACATATATATACTTGTAGATTTATGTAGGTGTATGTCTGTATTATAAATATTTATATTAATGTACATATGTATGAAATATGTATAGAATACCTTATATATACATATATATATGTAGAAAGGTCATTAGAATATAGTGAACTTAAATGGAAAGCTTTATTCCCACTTCTGATGAAGGGTGTTATGATGTAGAGTCACATGAAAAGACTTTAGAATAGAATAGAATCACTTTTATTCAATACTAGCTGTTACCTGCGGCTTGGCCTGCATGGTCACTGGGAAATGAACTATCCATTGCTTTTGAATTAAAAGAAAACTGAGTTTTATAGATTTGTCAGAGATGCAGCCATTAAAAGGAAACTGAGCAAAATTGATTCGTCAGCCTATTTAAATGTTTTGAAACGCAGCGTATAGGAAAGCATGAAAATAGCCTGTTTATTCCAAATGGAAATGGGATATTTTTTAATTAAAGGAAACTGAGCATAATTATCCGTCAGGGATGCAGACTTTGAAAAGAATTTGAGCTAAATTGATTCGTCAGAGATGCAGTTCTGAATTGAAAGGAAACTGAGCCATAAAAGATCCGTCAGAGATGCAGCATTTTGAGTTGAAAGGAAACTGAGCTTAATAGGTCCGTCAGAGGTGCAGCATTTGGAATTGAAAAGAAACTGAGCTGAATAGGAAATTTTGAATTGAAAGGGAAGATCTGTGGGAATTTGATTGATTAATTGTGGGAATTTTAAAAAACTAACTGAACACTATTTTAAGACGCTACTGTACACAATGTTATATGTTTTTCCATTCGGGGAAAGAATGTGAGATTCTGGGCATTTGACACACGCGAACATGCTACGCTTATACAGCTGACCATGAGAAGCACGGTTTTCTACGTTCACCCCGCTACCTGTAACGTTTGCCCTGCGCTTTATTAATTGTCATTGCAAAACTGAGCTTAATAGGAACTGCAACCTTGAATTGAAAAGGAAGATCTGTGGGAATTATAGGGATCCGTGGTATAACAACATTTTCACCTTTTCCTACGCCTGTCAAAATTGTAGCACCGATTATGTTCCGTCCAAGATGTCACACGCAGCCTTGTCCCGTTACATAACCGAGGAGCATCTAAATTTCGCATTAGCATGACTGGGATGCCTAATTTTAATTGAAGCTTATGCGAAGGCACACCTGACAACTCTAGAGAATTTAGAAACTCTACGGATATGAAGTGCTCTGTTCTGTGTCCATAACTGTGTCTACTGACAATTACTCTGTTATTTCTCACAATTTATTTTATTTTGTTAACGCTCTCATTTTTGGTGCAAAGATCGCCCTTTCACATAACCATTTGTCTTCATGCATGTTGTTCGTTAAATCTGAATAAACGCTCGCAATTAATTCGGAATGACTCTGTACTAAATTACAAAATCTCTCGTCAATTTAACGCAGCCCTCAGCATCCGTTTCCAGCCGCCCATCGCCAATTTTTAATAGTGTGTCAGCATCGTTTCCAGCATTGATATCATTATACAAATGCACTCTCGTATTCGTAGTTAAACTGAATTTTGTCACCTTGTTCCATAAAATTGACGACTTGAGGCATGCTTTAATTTCATCTGCAGGTGTGCCCTTTGAATGACAGGTAAAGTTTGGCGAAAGTCACCAGCCAGTAAAACCAACATTCCTCCCATTACATCGGTATTGCTGCGAAAATAATGGAGCGTTCGATTTATTGCTTCTAGATTTTTTATGCGACATTGTACTTTCGTCCCACACTAAAAGTTTGCATTGTCGTAGCATTATACCTCGTGCACTATTTTTGCTAAAGTTGCAGATCGGCGATTCTTCCTGGGCTAGATTTAGAGGAGTTTTAAAACAGAATGTGCAGTGCGGCCCCTTAGCAGCGTGGCGGCTATACCGGAGGAAGCTACGGCCACAGCAATGTTTTTATCTTTTCGTACTTGCGCTAATAATAAATTTAACATAAACGTCTTCCAGTTCCTCCAGGGCATCTAAAAGAAAAATGCACCATTTCCAGATTCAATTTGTCCTAATACTTTGTGAAAAACTCGTTTTTGTTCAGGAAGCAAGCGGGTACAAATTCGGCTACTTGCTGCTGCAAAGCTGGTATATCGTAGTTTGTTTAACGTATAATTTCATCATTTAGTTCATTTCGGTTTTCGCTGAGGGCTTATCATTCCAAAGTCGCTTAATTTTTGCCTACCATTGCCATTACTTTATCTTCAATTTTTCCAAGTGCTTCATTATAAATGTGTTCATTGTATGTCATGTTCGCGTGTCTGCTGTAACCTTTCGCAAAATATCTTCCGCCATGTACTCTTTTATTTGTCCCAATTTATGTGCATTAGATAGCCCGCAAGATGATATGAGAGTTGCATAAAGATCCTAATTTTGGCTGGTGACTGGCACTGCACAGCTTCTCCATGGTTTCATCCCAGTGATTATCGTTTTCTAAAAGATGCAGAGCTTCACATGCTTCTCTATAAGTTGCGCATTCCTGACCGTTGACAGTTTTAAGGTCTTTATATCCTGTAGGACCCCGAACATGGTGCAGCAGCAATCGTAAACAGAAACATTCAAAATTAGTTACATGGACGGTATACACACGACTTTACACCGGGCCAATTTACAACAGGCGCCTTGAATACGGCGTTTCCACTCCTTCCTAGATGTGTTCCAAGTATAATAGCGGGGACTTCAGAATATAACAACGTTTTTGCAAAGGGGTCGGTTTGACAAAGTTAAAGAAGGCTGTAAGTGTAGTTTTGGCGGTGATGCAATTCTTTCTTGAAATTTCTTTCGTGAAATATACACGCTCTCCATTTTCTAAGTGCACAGCAAGGTGAGTAACTGTTGGGTGCCTTTCGTGTAAGGGAAGCCAAGGAGACGCCACGCTGCCTCGTTACTGCTGACATAACGCCCTGCTTGAAAGGTCTGTACTTCATTAACGGATTTGCCTCACCTTCACTCCTCAGATTAAATATTGCTTGGTCGCTTCCTTTATTTATGTACTTACAGATATACTTGATTGCGGACAGAGCTACATGCTTCTACATTAATGTGGGCATTAAACATTTTACATAGAATGGGCGAATACGGGACAATCCAGCTGTTATCTAAGGTTTGAACGCTCCAGAGCGAGATTTGATTGTAACTTTCCTGCCACCATCTTCGGGAGCTCTGCGTCTGTATAAAGGGTAGCCATTGTCATCGTGCACTGTTTCTGTTAATAGCTGTTTAGGAATTTCTTTGTACATTTTCCTTCTTTCATACATGGCGATATTGAATTTCGTGCTCCACATGGACCGTGAATCATATTTCGGACGATGGTATCATACAATTCTTTATCTTGCTCAGGATCCGAATCTCGGCACTTATTATGTCGTCTATATGGCTGGGCCGCAACTTCTCTTTAAGCCATATTAGAATGTGGGCATGTGGTAATCCTCTTTTGCCATTCAATTGAATACATGAAGCACTGCACTTCTCCAAAATTTTCCTTTGTTAATTACATACATTAATTTTGTACTTTTAATCTAAATACTCTAGCAACTAAACCGTGTCTGTCAGTACTTTTTGGCCCGGCATTAGCTCCTCGTTATTTCTTTCCATGTGGGATTGCAAGTAAAAGTAACAAAAGATCAGGTCTTCCGTAAGTTCGTACATAGGCGAATGCGTCTTGTGTACTCATATAGGTAGCGGGGACTGTTAACGAATGATGAGGGCAGAATTACCATTTTACCTAAATCTCTGGGGTTTACATTATGCTAGAAACTGCATCTTGTAAATGTATATAATTCTCAACGCGCAGCTTTTTTGATTTAAAGATATATAACGGAGACGTTCACTTTCTACCTTCACATACATGTCTACACAAAAATTGATTAAATAATTGTCACACTGCTAAGAGGTTAAAATCATTTTCTCGCAACATCATATGATACGCATAAAAATCCATACATGATACTTTTTTTGTTCGGAGTAGGCCTTTGTGACCGGGTTAATGAGGAATTTGAAAATGATAACCCTCTTGTCCTTTGCAATAAATCAATGGAATTCAGAGCATCATAAACTGTGTGTATCGGCTACCTGTTGCAACGTATCATCACGTGCTAGCAAGACAATGTCTCGTGAAGAAAATTGATCACCACTAATTACGGCTGCTATTTCGTTTATCAAAGGTGCATTGTAGCGCCTTCATGTCTCCTCGAGGGTCCGATCTGCGTGAATGACGACTTTATAACCTCTTCAGGTAGGTTTTCTAAAGCAGTTTTAAATGTTTTGACTAAAATGTTACGTTCATGCAAGAATCTTTGCATTTTGAACACTGTGTCTCTCTCAACCCTGGATAAATTGGCAGCGACGGTATTCATCGCAATTTCTTCGTCACCCATAAAATATACTTGTAAAAATTTATGCTGTTCGTTTTCAGCTGGAAAAAGTGAACCTATTCTATGATAAATTTGCCCTTGCACCGTAAATGTAGGCGAAAATCCCGGCATTATTATTTCCCGGTCAACCCGATGGACGTCATTTGAAAGCATGAGTTATATTTCCGGATCCTGTTTATAAAGCGCCGTGACTCATTAGCATCATATAGAAAGAGAGTTTTCAAAGGTTCTTCTGGTCCCCAAGTAACGGAAGAGATACTTTGCCATTGAACAGCACATGCCTGCGGTCTCATCTTTCCATTTTAAACCGCTGCAAAATCGACACGCCTTGTCCATCAGTCCGATAACAACTAACCTGTGATTTTTATAATCAATCAACGGATCATAATTGAATGCTGCGTCATTAAAACCGATCAATTGTTTCTTTGAAAATTTTGTCGACGTTCAGCTTGAGCTGTGCATTTGCATCTCTTCGCGCCTGTGTCTGTTCTGGTGTTTCAGATGCCCTATAGTAGATTGACGTTCAGCTTGCTCGAGTCTGTGTTGAGTTTCATCAGGTGTTTCAGGCTCTTAAGGCGGCCTGACGTTACGCTTGTTCGAATAGCCTTTGCTGACTTTGAGCAGGTGTTTCAGTAGCTCTTAAAGTATATTGACGCTCTGCCTGTTCAAGACGCCTTTGCTGACTTTGATCAGGTGTTTCAGTAGCTCTTAAGTAGCTTGACGCTCTGCCTGTTCAAGACGCCTTCGTGACTTTGAGAAGGTGTTTCAGAAGCTCTTAAAGTAGCTTGACGCTCTGCCTGTTTAAGACGCCTTTCTGACTTTGAGAAGGTGTTTCAGGAAGCTCTTAAGCAACCTGACGCTCTGCTTGTTCTTGCCTTCTCAGTTCAGCATCTTCTAAAGATTCTAGCGATCGAGCTAATCTTTTCGCTTGTCTTTGAGAAGATACTCTTGAAAGGCTGGACTTACGTTTGCGGGCATTATGAAGTAAAAAAAACCTATTTATAAAAAACGTTAAAATACCTAAAAGGAATTAAATTCCTTTAAATATTTTTTTAAAGAAGTCTAAAATATCTAAAAGACAATATTCCTTTTAAATATTTTTAAATCAAAACAACAAAACGAATTCAAGATACAACACAAATCCGAAAACGATAGCCAAAAAATCGAATCAACTTAAACCAAATCACAAAACAAATCGCAGAAAACCGAAATCGAAAGCGGTAGTCAATATAAATATAACCAACGAAAAAAGAAGTAAGTGTATGGGTACCTTACTTATCTATACTATTAATATTCCTTTGAAATATTGTTAAACAACCTAAAACAACGAAACCAATTCACGATTCTAAATAAACAAAATCCAAAATCAAAGCCAGAGTCTAAATATGTATATAAAGAATACCAACCAAATCAACAAAACCGATCCAAGAAAATACACAAACCGAAAATGAAAGCCATATAAATCCATTCAACCTTAACCAAATCACAAAGTAACAAACAACCGAAATCGAAAGCAGGTAGTCGAATAAGCTACGAAATAGAAACAATTTAAGCGTATAGGTACCGTATACACTAAGTTGACGCGCGGCTCAACGGCGGAGTAAGTACATGTCAGGAAACATTTACCGCGTTTTAAAAATCTAGTAACGACATCTAGCGGAATAAATTTAAACTATGTATACGTTAGTTAATAAGAACTCTCCAAAATATTTTTTTATAATTTTACAATTTTTCTTATTGTAATACCGATTCATTCATAACCACACATAAGAACTGTATTCATTTCCGTGCAATAAATATTACTAAGGCTTATTAATAAGGCGTACTAAGAACTGTTTCTACCATTGTTAAGTAATAGTTAAGGGTGAAAGCGTGACAGGTGGTGATAGTATTTCTGATCCATACTTATAATCACGCTTGTAATTCTTGCGGGTAGGCAGAGCATCAACGGATTACTTAATATCGTCTGCGAGGTTATCGCCTATTCTGTGAATTACGATGCACCAAAACGTTTGAAGAAAATCAGCTGGTGAATTTTATGTTTTTATCGCTCTCTTCCCGGTCCTGCGTGGAAAAATACAGATCCATACATTTTTATCTTAATTTTTAAAAAGACATAATAACCAGATATTCTGACCTTCTGTGTTCGTCCATCGTACCGTCTTCCGTCTTGTAGAATCACGGTGGCGTCACATAGTTGAATTTAATTTTGCAACATATTCGATTTTCCCACGGAATGATATGTTTTCCTGAAAAAGTAGCCTATGTCACTCTACAGCCACCGAACTATCCCCATACAAAAATCATGCCATGCCGACGCTCTGATTCGACGAAAGAAGGACAAACAAACAAACAAACAAACACACTTTCGCATTTATAATATAAGTATGGATAGTATTAGTACCACCGGTTCGATAAAACCTCTGTCCTGGGAAGAACCAGCAAGAAACCCAGCGGGACTTTTAAATAAAAAGCAAAACAAGTAGCTATACAAACGGACGCCACCGCAGCTGCAATGATGCATGTGGTCTACACGGTAATTATACATAAACTATTCAAATAATAAACCTTAGTACTAAAATTAAAAATGTGAAAGTATGTATGTTGGTGTCTTTCCTTCAATCACACTTGAATGGCTGAATAGGAACTTTATGGGATTTGGCAAAGAATTTACTAGATCATGGAATAGGATTTTTTTTTGATTTAATTTGATGAAAGACCATTATTTTTATAAATTTTTCGCGTTTTTTATCCTAGTTTTTGGAATAAAATATAGCCTAGATCACTCCTAGAATTGCACTTTTACGTTCGAGAAATTTCATTACAAGCCATTCCAAGGAATGGCCCTTACGGAGAGACAGACAGACAAAACCTTTAAAAAATGGTTATGGACATATCCATAGACTCAAATTTAATACTTTCACTAAATCCCCGACATTTTGTCTATCACAGAGTATCATGAATAAGCATATTTAAATGTAAATCGTAAAGTGAAACCTGTCCGTCAATTTGTTGAGCGCGATGGATTAAAAAACCCATTATGTTTACCTCTGCATGTATTACTCAACGTGCTATGAATGAGTCGCACGCTCGCCACATTTACACCGTATCCACTCCACAAACACAGTATTTTTATCCAACTTAAAAAAAGAGGAGGTTTACTCGATCGATTGTATGTTTTTTGTCTTTTCTACCGACTCCAAAAAGGAGACGGTACTCAATTCGACTGTATGTTTTTTTTTTCTTTTTTTTTATGTGTGTTACCTCATAACTTTTTTCTGGGTGAACTGATTTCGATGATTCTTTTTTATATGAAAGCTGCATCAGCTTTTTTCATGTGGTCCCATATAAATTTGATCAAGGTCTGGCCAATAGTGTTTGAGTTATTCTTAATAATTTATATTGAAGTCGGTTGTACAAATATTTTAATTTTAAATAATTATACAATGTGTCCGGTTACCGGTGTCGGAGCTTTTAATGCTATAAAATATAATTAATTTCATCGAAAAATAATGTCTCAAACTTATTTAGACCAGCTGTATTTAAATGGCAGCCATTTAAATTTTTCAGTGTCACCACCTCGATCCCGCGCATTAAAATTACAATATTCACCGATGTAGAAGTCCTACATTCTTAAAAGATGTCTCATTGGGTAGATAAAGATACGCGTAATAAAATAAAAGCAAACTTTTAACTGCAAAATTGTATTTAGATCCTAAAAGACTAAGAAAAATGTAAAAAATCGGTTATTTTTCACATTTTCGACTTTAATGAAAAGTGAGGTCATTTACCTATCAATTTTGTACATTTATTAGATAGAGCAAGATATTTCCTGTCGTGTTTTATATACTGTCGGCACCGGATACAAGAAAGTTATTATTGCTTCCGATAGATGAGGGAGAAACCATTTTGACAATGCCAGGATAAAGTACCCAGATCGGAGACTCGAGCAGCGTCTGCGCAGGCATTTGTGAGGTCTAATAATCTTACGCTAACCAGCGAACCCTGACCCTTGCGCTGCAATTCATTATTAAGCTATGAAGCCGTCCGTGTACCAGAAAAAGTCGTGCCTTCATTAGGGCAAATCCTTCCTGAAATGAGAGAGGCTTATTTCCAGCTGTAAACTGCTACGGATTGAAAACGAATAGGAAGCAGATTTAATTATAATTCACAATTCTTAATGTTTGATTACAAACTATGGTGCGAGGGGTGGCCACTTGTTTGGTGCCGCCCGTTTCCGCTCCATTCACAATATTGATAAAACCGGTTCATATTATCCACAGACCCAGGCTATGGGTTACTGTTACTGACCACGCGTTACTATTACAAAAAGGTTCGTATGACATAAAATGGTCTTTAAATAAAATTATTACTTTATTTGCGTAACAATTGCAAATAAACTATAATTATTAAATTATTTGCATTTTCAAATAAGTCTATTATTAATTTTATTATCTTAACGTTTAGTGTTGTTTTTCATGAATACGCTTCAATTACCTTAATGTCTGTTATGTTTGTTTTTTTAAACTTAGTATGTATACACTAGTTAAGTTTAGTTTGGTTTACGACGGGCTATTTTACGCAACTCCACGTCTAAAGCGCGTATTATTAGATAATAGACAATATACAAATCTTTATTCGGACATAGAACACAGCACACTTAATACTGTATTAATATTATACATATAACTGACATATACTTAAAACTACTATAGCTTTTTTTGCATTCAGTGTTAGGAGTTTAATTGTACTGCGGTGTCGGAAATCGGTCCTAACTAAACGTAAGCTGAGGATGACCCACAGCGCTGATTTTCGTTGAGGCTAAGTTTGTGTGACGCAGGGACAGCAATACAGTTATACTACATTTAAAACAGCCAGAGTGACTTCCTAGAGTGATTTTTATAATACACAATATGAAAACAGACATTGCATTTATAAGAATGAATTTTTTTTGGTCATTATTATAGGTATTTTTGTGTTCAAACTTAATAAATTCAATCATCTGAAAAAATTGTATTCACATCTGAACTAACTGACGCGAATCTAATATACGTGAGAATACTGATTCTGTAACGTAGTTTACTTAATGGAAAAGGTTTTTATATATTTGAAGAATTTTTAGCGTGTGAGCAGGAATATTGTAATTGTTCGACCCCTGAAATCAACTCGAAGAAGTTCAGCAGTCCCTTGATGTTGCCGACGATTATGCTCTCCTACACAGGGGACTGTCTGTACCACCGATGGTGAACAAATGCTTGTTAAAAGAACCATGTCCTGTAATAGCGCTTATTGCTATCCTAATCTGTGGTTTGTTAGGTCTCATTAGCATCTTGCATTTACGACCAATGCGGTCAGGTCTTCATTAGCTTGCCTGCAATCTTCCTGATTTTTCTAAAGGTGAGCGCGTTCATTAGTATAGTGTTTACTTATTATTATTTATTATTATAATGTTATTTTTATTGTTATATTCGATAACAATTTTCACAAAAAACTGTAAGCGCTACCTCTTATCTAAAAATTAAACTACACCTAATGCTTCATATTGATTTAAAATGAAAGTTCTAACTACAAAAGCTAGATGGCGCAAATATAAATTACAGTAAAATATTACGATAAAATAAACACGTTTTATATTTTTGTTTAAAGCTCTTAAAGGTTTAACTTCAAAACGAATTCATTTAAACACCAAGATAGCACAAGAACGCGTAATTGAAACTTTACAGTTTCGTGGCCGAATAAAAAATACATAAAAAAGTCATAACCTTTCGTTCCGTTCGTGCCCTCCACGGGGTATTTAGCAAACAATATTGTGCGGCTATCGCGTTTCGCAACAGCCCTGCCGTGAAAGCTGTGGGGGGCGTTAAAGAACCAAAACTTTACGATCAACTTATCGGCTCAAGGGAAACCTCATCTAGCTTCTTAGTGTGAAAGCAATTTTTTTTAAATATTCATAAATTACAATATTAATATTTTTTTAATATAGAATATACGTTACAAACGAGTACACAGTCGATATGATGTTACCTCTAAATTCGATTACAAAAAAAAATATTAATAGTAAAAAAACAATTTTAAAAACGTGGTAGATATGGGGTCTACCACGTATCTACCACGTTTTTAAAATTGCTGCAGCTATATTAGTAATATAGTTGTAGCACGAATGGGTCGGCTCGACCGGGGAAGAACCACGCTCTGACAGAATACCAACGTAAGATAGCAGCTTAACACTTCTGTGTTTCGTATGGTGAGTGTAGAGAGCTGGAGACCCTTTTTACGGGAAAAGAGGCATTCCATCTTAGTCCTCAGGAATACCAGCGTGAAATAGCAGCTTAATGCTGCTGTGTTTGGTAAGTGTAGAAAACCGTTCCATCTTAGTCTTCAGGGGTGACATCGCATCTGCATTGTGATTCTTAATTGGGGACGGATGTTGTACCTAGATGTCTATGGGCCTCAGCATCTACTTACCATTAGTTGAACTATGTATTCGTTTGTTACCCTTATACTATAAAATTAAAAAAATACTATCCGCTCATAGCGTGCTCTTGTCAAGTCGTCAGTAAAGCCCATCCACCATCTATCTTACACGGCTACTAAACGATAAAGCCCAAATAAATCGTTATAAGGTATTTGCTTCTTGAAAGATGTAACGGTTTCATATTCAGAAATGTTCAGAAGTGTCCAAATGGTAAAATATCTCACACTTGCGCTGCCGTGAGTGCAATTTCTCTTTATTTTTATAAGGTACATTTGCATAAACCGCGCGCAGGTTTGCCGATAGCGTCATGACGTCACGCGTTCAGTGAAGGATTGATAGCAGTAAAAAGCGCGGGCCGCGGTCGGTGGAAGTGGAAGTATGGTTACCAAGGACCGAAAATCCGATCTTTAGCTGGCATCCCGGTAACCAAACCCAATAGATTGTAATTACGCTTTATTTCATATTTAAATATACATTTATTTCAGTTACTTATTTGTTCTATATAATCTGCATTGAAAAAGTTCCGAAATTTTTTAAAGCCTTGAAGCAGTATTCACTTGCTCGCGTGACCTGTAGACATAACAATAATATCTCCAAACCGAATATCGATAACGGCGGCCAGTTTGGCGGAGACTAGCCATCTACGCAGCAGAGGTGTATCTGATTATAGTGCCCGAGTGTATCCGTAAGCTACTCTCATAGTCAGATTGGGACGGCAATCCGACACGACCGGAAAGAGTTCAGGCGCAGGACTGCGCAGGTTGAAACACCGCCAACTTTGACTCCGTTCGCTACTGAGGATTTCTTGTCAAAAATCCTCTGTTGAAACTGCTGTACATAGGTCTCCCAAAGATTACTTCATGGGGATGATACATAGTTGCGTTGCACACTTGGCAGGCAGGTTGCAAACCGCAGTTTTTATTTTGAGTAGTTGTATTATCGTTATCAATAAGATACTACTGTTCATCTCTTGTTTTATTTTCTGTTAACTCTTACGACACCCACAGATTATATTATGTGCTAGTGGATTATCTTACGCTTCCACTACACGGCAGTTTATTTAAATTTTATTATATAAAACACCTTAATAAGAAGGATTACAATGGGCGCACTTAATACCTTTTAGCATTCTCTCCCAGTCAACCAGGACATGTCTCTCCTTCTCCGTGTGGAATCAGGTAGAGTTTAACTTGATTTTACTCTAACGTATTAAAAAGTAATAAAGTAGTAAGTAAAATTAAAAAGATTTTTAATGTTACCTTAAATTTTTCAAAACTTGAACAACGGAAAGCGCAACGGTATATAAAAACTGTAATAAAATAGTCCGCCGTGGAAAGTTTAACCAAAACAAGATAAAATAGGCAGCTAAAAGGTATTTTTAAGCAAAATTTATTTAGTAATTGATTTAAATTGCACGCAGCTTTTGTCGCTTTCGGAGGTTGCAGTTTTCGATGAAAAATTTCATTTCAAGAATGCATCTGAAACAAAAAAGAAGGTGAAAATAAAAGAAAAAAACTACATTGGCCAGATTTTAGTCGTTTAGAATTCACGTTTAAATAAAATATGTCACTGCTTGTATAAGGTAGCGCAAAGTTGCTTAGCGGGCAACTTTATGCTAAGCTCGGAGTTTCTCTTTGTTAAGAACCCGTAAAAAAGGTATAGAGTCACGCTACAGCTATATTATGGTTGTAGCACGAATAGGTCGGCTCGACCGGGAAGGACCACGTTCTCAGAGAATACCACCTTAATGCTGCTATGTTTCGTATGGTGAGTGTAGAGAACCAGAGACCATTTTTACTGGAAACGGAGCATTTTGATTCTTATTCGAGGATAGACATAGATGTTTATGGGCCACACCATCCACTTACCATCAGGTGGACCGTGTGCTCGTTTGTCATCCTTATTCTATAAAAAGAAGGTTTTGTGGCTTCCGACAAATACAGGATCAACTATCTCTTTTTATACTACACCCTAAATACTCCTACGACGAGCGCTGACTCAACGAGGAGAGGCGTCAAATTAATCTTAGTCCTCACGGCTGACAACGCATCTGCATTTAAATTCGCAAACGAAGATAGATGTAAATGTCTATGGCAGTAGAAGCAGTTAGGTCTAAACTAGGGCAAGCCCAAGATATGGTTTTGTTGTTTTTAGCAGTTTTATAAAATACACCAATCTTGATCTGTCTCCACTCTTCAGTTTCTTATTCAGTGCTGTCGAGGACGTGTTTAACAATGCACACAGAAGGCATACTACTGCTAGATAGATTGTATGACATATCAGCAATTGCATACCTTCGGTGGCTTTCAAAAGCCGTTTGGGTTTGCTTGAGCGAAAGAAAATATATTTACATACAATACAATACATGAACAAAAGAAAAGCATGAACAAAGTACAAACAAACTATGTACAAAATTAAAAAAAAAAAAAAAAATTATTTATATTCTAAATCGAATCGTCTCTCTTTCTTAAGGAAAGATTTGATTACGTCCGCGTAAAATGTTGGTGAACGTTTTAATTGTGGCAATAACTGTTTTTCAATTGCGATAATTGATAAGTCTGAAAGACGCTCTTGACCTTGTGTATTTCTCAAATAAGTATGGATGCGCTTCAGAGATGAGAAAGCACGTTCCGCGGAGGAACTTGCGGCTGGAATAGTTACGACAAGATAAGCTAACTTTAAAAATTGGAAAAAAATATACAGCACCAGCAGTACAACTTATTGGTATGTGAGCAGCCAACAACCCAATGAGTTTTGTAAACAGATCTATTAAATTGCCGTTTGTGGGTTTTACTCGTTTGAGAAATACACAGATCAGGCGTTGGTTTCGGCGTGGATATGAGCTGTTTTTTCTCAACAAAGTTTAAAGATTTTACCTTTTCCTCGCCGATTAGCACTTTAACACACTTCAATTCATCACAAGGAACACTATTATTCTCCATGTTCACTAAAAATCTTTAAAAAAGTATAAATTTTCAACTCTATATTGCGAATTTCATTCGCTCAAATAAACCACACAGTTAATATTGTAATGTGGAAGTGCACTGCAAATGCCAAATGTATCGCCCGACGCCCCCACTCTCGACTAACTTCATACTAAAAGCCTGGCTTTTGCGTTCTATATTAATTGCTATATAAACAATCGTAGTTATATTTCATTATAGAACATTTTGCCATAGGTTAGAAAGGGAGCGATCGTCTTTTCGAAAGCCCGGTAAAAAGCCCACGCGTGCGAGAGAGACGACTAATCGACAGCAATATCGCACAGTTTTGCCGCGTGTTGACGTTCGAGGTCACGACCTGTGTATATTGTATAACAGAGGAGCGCGCGAAATTTGAAATAGTTTGAAATAGTTTACGAGTAATAACTCGTAAAATATTATTAGTTGAGGCTTCGTCTATGGGTCACAGCAACCACTTGCCATCGGGTGGACGGTGCTCGTTTGTCACCCTTATTCTATAAAAAAATATAGATATCCTTGGCTTTCTTCGTAAGAAATTAAAATTTCGCTTGTCACTGTTATTTTTCTTAAAATTCACTTCTAAAAATGTGGTGTCACTTCCCGGATAAGAACTGCGAAATAAATTCCGCTGGTATTTTCTTTTCATATTTTTTAATAGTCAAACTTTCAATAGTATTTTTTTTCAAATAGACGTCGGACGTCCGTAGGGCGTTCCTTGATAAAAACGGGCACAATATCAATTGTCTTTGGCACCCAGGGTTGACTGGCAGAGAATACCATATGGCATGACTAAATATCCTTATAAATGTAATGCTAATATGTGTGATATAACTTATTTACGTATGTACTACAATCATGCATCAAATTTTAATAGGTACGTTAGTAATTTAATGATAGAATGTTACATAGTTAATTTTATTTCTTTTTAATATAATTAACATGCAGCTTAAAAGGAGATGTATGTGGTAACCATCACAATGTTTTTTTTTAAATTTATTAAATAAAATAAATTATGGCGAAATATAGCCATAATAATTGCTGCATGACGATTAAGTCGCGTCACGCTCTTGTAGATGACCAACGTAAAACAACAGCTGTTTTATTGGTGACAAGTAATTTAATTTAATTCCTTAGGGGTGACAAAATTTCTGCATTTTGATTCTTGATCGGGGATGGATGTAGGTGTCTATAAGCTACAGCATTTTTATCATCAGGTAGATTGTGGTCTTATCTATATAATTATCATATAACTGTCATTGTTAATTCCAACCTGCCTGTCAAGCTAGACCATTATAGCAAATTATCTCAACTGTATGAGAGGATTTTGACTTGCTCTCTGTTTATTCAAATCATAAAATCAAGCTTAAAAAAAAATATCCCGATCGCGTTAAAAAGTTTACTAAAAAAACCTTCCCCTCCCTTTTTTTGTAGTTGCAGATGCAATATAAATATTATATAGCCTATGTCACTTACAATAAAGACGAATCTAACGACACCTCATATGTTAAAATCCATCAAGCTGTTTAGGCTACACAACTTGCCAAAGAAACAGTGTACATGCATACTCTCGAAAAATATTACCCTCTTTCTGTGCAGTCGGTAATAAGGGAGATGTGCCAGCAGGCACTATACCTATTTCTGCCGTCAAGCAGCAGTGTCTTCACTGCGGTGTTGCGGTCTAAATGTTATAGAGAGCCAGTATAGATACAAGACTGAGAATTCCATCTGTAGCCTTTCTTTTTGAAGTTGGTTGCAGTGGCCATGGGCTGCAGTAATACTAACTATCGGGTGGATTGTAAGTCTGTATGTCGCTTTAATTTCATAATAACTTTAATTGAAAATTTTAAAACCCTCTAAACAACCCTACCGCAGCTAACAAAACTGCTGATGACCTTGAAACTGCGAAACGGTTTTTTGATCAAACATGTCTAAGAACCACCGCTAGAAAATCTGCTTTTAAATAAAAAAAAAAAACCGCACCCAAATCGGTTCACCCGCTTAAGAGCTACGGTGCCACCGACAGACACACACACACACATAGCATTCAAACTTATAACATCCGTCTTTTTGGGTGGGGGGTTAAAAAGATATACTTGCATACCTTCCCCTTCAAATCGTTCGTGTGTCTGTTGGTGATCTTGTAACTTCTAAACTACTAAACCGATTAATGTCACATTAACACATTATGTTTGTTCTGACGAGACTATGGTTCATAGCTAAGCTAGGATTCGATAGGTGGTGTTGTAGTCAAGTTATTTATACAAATTCTATATTTATAAAGCAAAAACACTCATATTCACAACATATGGATCCGACAGTACCCACCCAGATGTACTAGTCAGAAAAAAGTAAACGGTTTCAGGAAGTCACTATGAATTTTATATCTTCTGCAATTTTAATAGAGTGCACTTTCAAATGTTTGAACCAAAAGTAACTTAAAAGATCGGCTCAGGAAAACCCTATCAAAGTGAAATTCCATTTACTAATGGATTTAAATTTCATGCAGTTTTTGCATCCCTTTTGAAGAGCCAGTTTTTTTGGGTTCGAGTCTCGTTTTGAAATGAAATAAAATGAAGTTATGTTGTGGCACAAAGATTATTTTAATATAATCATTATCATCATTGCAGTCTATAAAGTCCACTGCTGAACATAGGTCTTCCCCATAGATTGCTTCATAAGGGCATATTTGCTACAGTTGCCACGCTTGGCAGGCGGGTTGACAACCGCAGCTTTTGTAATTTAATTGTTATCATAAAATTCTGCTACCAATCTCCTGTTTCAGTTTCATACGTCGTTACGATACCCATAAACGGGGTAGTGGATATTCTTGCACCTACGGTTGACCTAACTATTATTTAAATCTAATTATTTCAAAGCCTAGCCTAATAGTAGAGTGCGGACCGCAAACTCAAATTTCGTGGGTTCAAATCCAAAATTCGACTGCTTTTGTGAACCACTACTAAGAACAACATTTTAAGCGTAGGTACTTGGAGTGGTTAACGGAAACATTGGTAATTAAAGATGTCAAAATGATTAGCTAAGATCCGTATAAAATAAAATGATGTGTCTTATCTAGTTTGAAGAGCACTCTCGCCCCCTTAATTGCGTGCATTATCCCGTCACCATTACGCAAAGTAATGATTGATTAAGATTGGTAATGTTGCTAGTCATTTTGTAAATTGTAAGAACTCCTTCAGAGAAAAATTTAAAGAAATAAACCTAATATTATCAACTTTATATTAATGAAAAAAAAAAGCAAATTTATGTTGCAGAAGTGAACGGAAGAGTTGGGAAGGACGACCTGACGAAGGTTTATCGACCAAATTGGCGATATATTGGCCAGATAGGAGTACCCTTAACCGACAAGCGTGTGCGTAGATATATGGATGTAAAGGCGAGGAATGTCAGGATCGTGCCAAATGGAAGTCCGTAGTCTCTGCCTACCCCTCTGGATGACAGGCGTGAGAGTTTATGTTATGTATGTATATGTAATGTATGTACAAAGAAACATGAATAGCTTTGATAAAAACAAAGATGTTCATACTTTAAATATTACAAACAACTATATACTTATAATGCCAGTTACTAGATTCCACAGAATTGGTAATTCACTAACGGACAATGTATACGCTTTACAATAAAATCCCAGAAAATGTTCAAAGTTTGTTAATCAACAAACAAACTCATTGCTAATACCACTGCGCCACAAGTCGCATTATTTCTATGTCGTCCATGCTATGTGGCATTAACGTAATGAATATGTCGCCGAACATGATGTGATCTTTTTGGAATTTCTCATAGTCGCTTTTTCCACTCACGAGATAAAATGGTGTGATGAATTATCTTACGCCGCTACTACAGCCTAATAAAAGGGTCACCGGTTCTCGTCACTAATCATACAGAAACAGCAGCATTAATCTGCTATCTGTCGCTGGTATTGTGAGACGCGTTGCTTCCCGAACGAGTCGACCTATTAGTGCTGCAGGCTGCAGCCATAACACACTGCAACGTTACTCTATCAAAAAAAGTTTCACATAAGCGAGAAGTCTCATTCTTATCGGCGACACTAAAACTGTAAATAATGGTCACAGCATTAAATTTTCAAAAACGAACGGTTTGCTAATTTACAGCTAATATATAGCCATATTACGATTATGAAACGTATTGCTATTATAAATCAATAGGCGCTTGAATTATAATAAGTATCGCCAGTGGACGTTTGAACATGTGCGGATAACGACACTGATCCTAACCTGACATATCGGTAGCTGTACTAACACCAGCCCGATATTAGTGAGTATCTTTCGCCGACGCACGACACGACCACAGACAACAATACTGAGCTCTCGAAGTCATACGCAAGAGCCTTAATCACTGTGTAGTTCTAAAAGTGTGTTTAAGAGAAAAAAAATGGCTGATTCTAATTAAAATGTTGGTACTGACTCGGAATCATTATCATTATTTTATACGTGGTGAGCCATGCTACAGCTATCGTGGTTGTGGCATGAGTGGGTCAGCTCGATTGGGGAGGACCACGCTCTCGCAGAATACCAGCGTAAAATAGCAGCTTAATGATGCTGTGTTTCGTATGATGAGTGTAGAGAACCGGATACCTTTTTTACTGGAAACAAGGCACTCCATCTTGGTCCTCAGGCGTGACAACGCATCTACATTTTGTATGCGAATCGAGGATAAATGTAGATTTCCATGGGCCTCAGCATCCACTTAGCATCAGGCGGACTGTGTGCTCGTTTGTCACATTTATTCTATAAAAAAAGTCGGCCAATGTTTAAACGCCCATTTTCTACTAAGTGTGAAGGAAAACATAATAAGAACGTTTCAAGTAAACGCACTTTACAACTAGTTTGAACACATCAATAGGCATTAGACAATCTTCCAGCTTTATTTTACTTTCAAAATAATAATTTGAGGCCTGTACCCAAGAATCATCTTCGTTAAAGCCAATCAAAAGTTCACTGCTGAATATAGGCCTCTTGCGTATGTGGTAACAGTAGACGTAATATCCAATACCCCTTATCGTTACCGCTGCTGTTACAGCCTATCGAAAGGGCACAGCTGAACTTAGTATTTATTACATATATGCTGAAAATATTCCTCTTTTGTACTGCGTAATACGTCACAAGTCGCATTATTTCTAAGTAGTTCATGCAATGTTTCATAAACGTAATTAATATATTGCCGAACGTGTGATGTTTCTGGAATTTCTTGTAGTCTTTTTTTTCTACACACACGTGATAAAATGGGCTGACGAATTATCTTACGTCGCCACTACAGCCTAATAAAAAGTGTCAATGGTTTTCGTCACTAATCATACGGAGACACAGCAGCATTAATCTGCTATCTGTCGCTGGTATTCTGTGAGAACGCGTTGCTTCACCGAACGAGTCAATCCATTAGTGCTGTAGCCATAATACAACGTTACTCTATAAAAAAAAAGTTTCACAGTAAGCGCGAAGTCTTTAATTCTCATCGGCGATACTAAGGCTGTAATGGTAATGGTATATACAATAACATTTTCAAAAACGGTCGGTTTGCTAGTTGACAACTGATTAATATATAGCCATACTAGCTGTTACCCGCGGTTTCCTGCATGGTCACTGAAATGAACTATCCATTGCTTTTGAATTGAAAGAAAACTGAGTTTTATAGATTTGTCAGAGATGCAGCCATTAAAAGGAAACTGAGCAAAATTGATTCGTCAGCCTATTTAAATGTTTTGAAACGCAGCGTATAGGAAAGCATGAAAATAGCCTGTTTATTCCAAATGGAATGGGATATTTTTTATTAAAGGAAACTGAGCATAATTATCCGTCAGGGATGCAGACTTTTGAAAAAACTGAGCTAAATTGATTCGTCAGAGATGCAGTTTTCTGAATTGAAAAGAAAACTGAGCCAAATAAAAGATCCGTCAGAGATGCAGCCTTTTGAGTTGAAAGGAAACTGAGATTAATAGGTCCATAAGAGGTGCAGCATTTGGAATTGAAAGAAAAACTGAGCTAAATAGGAAATTTTGAATTGAAAGGGAAGATCTGGGAATTCTGATTAATTGTTTGTGGAATTTTGGAAAAAACTAACTGAACACTATTTTAAGACGCTACTGTACACAATGTTATATGTTTTTCCATTCAGGGAAAAGAATGGAGATTCTGGGCATTTGACACACGCGAACATGCTACATACAGCTGACCATGAGAGAAGCACGGTTTTTCTAAGTTGACCCCACTACTTGTAACGTTTGCCCTTGCGCTTTATTAATTGTCATTGTAAACTGAGCAATAAAGAACTGAAACCTTTTGAATTGAATAGGAAGATCTGTAGGAATTATAGGGATCCGTGGTATAATAACATTTTCACCTTTTCCTACGCCTGTCAAAATTGTAGCACCGATTATGTACCGTCCAAGATGTGTCACGCAGCCGTCCCGTTACATAACCGAAGAGCATCTAAATTTCGCATTAGCATGACTGGGACGCCTAATTTTAATTGAAGCTTATGTGAGGGCACCTGACAACTCCTAGATAATTTAGAAACTCTACGGGATATGAAGTGCTCTGTTCTGTGTCCATAACTGTGTCTACTGACAAATAATCTGTTATTTCTCCTGCTACTTAGCTTAATATATCTGAATTTATTTTGTTATCGCTCTCATTTTTATGCAAGAATCGCCCTTTCACATAACCATTTGTCTTCATGCATGTTGTTCGTTAAATCTGAATAAACGCTCGCAATTAATTCGGAATGACTGTACTAAATTACAAAAATCTCTCGTCAATTTAACGCAGCCCTCAGCATCCGTTTCCAACCGCCCATCGCCAATTTTTAATAGTGTGTCAACATAGTCCAGCATTGATATCATTATACAAATGCACTCTCATATTCGTAGTTAAACTGAATTTTGTCACCTTGTTCCATAAAATAGACGACTTGAGGCATGCTTTAATTTCATCTGCAGTGTGCCCTGAATAACAGGTAAAGTTTGGCGAAAGTCACCAGCCAGTAAACCACCATTTCCCATTACATCGGTATTGCTGCGCAAATCCTGGAGCGTTCGTTTTAGTGCTTCTACAGCTTTTTATGCGACATTGTACTCGTCCTCACACTAAAAGTTTGCATTGTCGTAGCATTATACCGTGCACTATTTTTGCTAAAGTTGCAGATCGGCGATTCTTCCTGGGCTAGATGTAGAGGAAGTTTTAAAACAGAATGTGCATGCGGCCCCGCTTAGCAGCGTGGTGGCTATACCGGAGGAAGCTACCACAGCAATGTTTTTATCTTTCCGTACTTGCGCTAATAATAAATTTAACAAAATGTCCTCCCAGTTCCTCCAGGGGCATCTAAAAAAGTGCACCATTTCCAGATTCAATTTGTCCTAATACTTTGTCAAAACTCGTTTTTGTTCGGGAAGCAAGCGGGGCACAAATTCGGCTACTTGCTGCTGCAAAGCTGGTATATCGTAGTTTGTTTCACGTATAATTTCATCACTTAGTTCATTTTCGATTGTTCGCTGAGGGCTTATCATTCCAAAGTCGCTTAATTTTTGCCTACCATTGCCATTACTTTATCTTCAATTTTCCAAGTGCTTCATTATAAATGTGTTCATTGTATGTCATGTTCGTGTGTGTCTGCTGTAACCTTCAAAAATATCTACCGCCATGTACTCTTTATATTTGTCCCACAATTTATGTGCATTAGATAGCCCGCAAGATGATATGAGAGTTGCATTATGATCCCTAATTTTGGCTGGTGACTGGCACTGCAGCTTCCTCCATGGTTTCATCCCAGTGATTATCGTTTTCAAAGATGCAGAGCTTCACATGCTTTTATATAAGTTGCATTCTGACTGTTGACAGTTTCAAGGTCTTTATATCCTGTAGGACGCCGGAACATGCAGCAGCAGCAATCGTAAACAAAAACATTCAAAATTAGTTACATGGACGGTATACACACGACCAAGGGCATCTGATGACTTTACACCGGGCCAATTTGCAACAGGCGCGCCTTGAATACGGCGTTTTCACTCCTTCCTAGATGTGTTCCAAGTATAATAGCGGGGGACTTCAGAATATAACAACGTTTTTGCAAAGGGGTCGGTTTGACAAAGTTGAAAGAAGGCTGTTAGTGTAGTTTTTGGCGGTGATTGAAATTTCTTTCGGTGAAATATACACGCTCTCCATTTTCTAAGTGCACAGCAAGGTGAGTAACTGTTGTAAGCCTTTCGTGTAAGGAAATGAGAGACGCCACGCTGCCTCGTTACTGCTGACATAACGCCCTGCTTGAAAGGTCTGTACTTCATTAGGATTGCCTCACCTTCTCTCTGAGATTAAATATTGGTTGGTCACTTCCTTTATTTATGTACTTACAGATATACTTGATTGCGCGGACAGAGCTACATGCTTCTACATTAATGTGGGCATTAAACATTTTACATAGAATGGGCGGATACGGGACAATCCAGCTGTTATCTAAGGTTTCGAACGCTCCAGAGCGAGATTTGATTGTAACTTTCCTGCCACCATCTTCGGGAGCTCTGCATCTGTATAAAGGGTAGCCATTGTCATATGCACTGTTTCTTTTAATAGCTGTTTAGGAATTTCTTTGTACATTTTCCTTCTTTCATACATATACAATTCTTTATCTTGCTCAGGATCCGGAAGCTCGGCGCTTATTATGTCGTCTATTTGGCTGGGTCGCAACTTCTCTTTAAGCCATATTAGAATGTGGGCATGCAGTAATCCTCTTTTGCCATTCAATTGAATACATGAAGCACTGCACCTCTCCGAAAATTTTCCTTTGTTAATTATATACATTAATTTTAGTACTTTTAATCTAAATACTCTAGCAACTAAATCGTGTCTGTCAGTACTTTTTTGGCCCGGCATTAGCTCCTCGGTTATTTCTTTCCATGTGGGATTGCAAGTAAAAGTAACAAAAAGATCAGGTCTTCCGTAAGTTCGTACATAGGCGAATGCGTCTTGTATGTGCTCATGTAGTGGCAAGGACTGTTAACGAATGATGAGGGCAGAATACCATTTACCTAAATCTCTGGGGTTTACATTGGCGTCGCTAGAAACTGCATCTTGTAAATGTATATAATTCTCAACACGCAGCTTTTTTGATTTAAAGATATATAACGGAGACGTTCACTTTCTACCTTCACATACATGTCTACCAAAAATTGATGAAATAATTGTCTACACCGGGCTAAGAGGTTAAAATCATTTTCTCGCAACATCATATGATACGCATAAAAATCCATACATGATACTTTTTTGTTCGGAGTAGGCTCCTTTGTGACCGCCAGGTTAATGAGTGGAATTTGAAAATGATAACCCTCTTGTCCTTTGCAATAAATCAATGGGTATTGCAGAGCGTCATAAAACTTGTGTATATCGGCTACCCGTTGCAACGTATCATCACGTGCTCGCAAGACAATGTCTCGTGAAGAAAATTGATCACCACTAATTACGGCTGCTATTTCGTTTATCAAAGGTGCATTGTAGCGCCTTTCATGCTCTCCTCGAGGGTCCGATCTGCGTGAATGACGACTTTATAATCCTCTTCAGGTAGGTTTTCTAAAGCAGTTTTAAATATTTTGACTAAAATGTTACGTTCATGCAAGAATCTTTGAATTTTGAACACTGTGTCTCTCAACTCCTGGATAAATTGGCAGCGAGGGTCTACCTCAATTTCTTCGTCATCCCCATAAAATATACTTGTAAAATTTATGCTGTTCGTTTTCAGCTGGAAAAAGTGAACCTATTCTATGATAATTTGCCCTTGCACCGTAAATGTAGGCGAAAATCCCGGCATTATTATTTGGTCAACTCCGATGGACGTCATTTGAAAGCATGAGTTATATTTCCGGATCCTGTTTATAAAGCGCCGTGACTCATTAGCATCATATAGAGAAAGAGTTTTCAAAGGTTCTTCTGGTTCCCCAAGTAACGGAAGAGATACTTTGCCATTGAACAGCACATGCCTGCGGTCTCATCTTTCCATTTTAAACCGCTGCAAAATCGACACGCCTTGTCCATCAGTCCGATAACAACTAACCTGTGATTTTTATAATCAATCAACGGATCATAATTAAATGCTGCGTCATTAAAACCGACAATTGTTTCTTTGAAAATTTTGTCGACGTTCAGCTTGAGCTGTGCATTTGCATCTCTTCGCGCCTGTGTCTGTTCTGGTGATTCAGATGCCCTTATAGTAGATTGACGCTTGCTCAATGAGTCTGTGTTGAGTTTCATCAGGTGTTTCCGCGGCTCTTGAGGCGGCCTGACGTTCCTTGTTAGCAAATAGCTGACTTTGAGCAGGTGTTTCAGTAGCTCTTAAAGTATATTGACGCTCTGCCTGTTCAAGACGCCTTTGCTGACTTTGATCAGGTGTTTCAGTAGCTCTTAAAGTAGCTTGACGCTCTGCCTGTTCAAGACGCCTTTGCTGACTTTGAGCAGGTGTTTCAGTAGCTCTTAAGTAGCTTGACGCTCTGCCTGTTCAAGACGCTTTCACTGACTTTGAGAAGGTGTTTCAGAAGCTTTAAAGTAGCTTGACGCTCTGCCTGTACAAGACGCCTTTCCTGACTTTGAGAAGGTGTTTCAGAGCCCCAAAAGCAGCCTGACGCTCTGTCTGTTCAAGACGCCTTGATGACGTTGAGAAGGTGTCTCAGATGCTAAAAGCAGCCTGACGCTCTGCTTGTTCTTGCCTTCTCAGTTCAGCATCTTCTAAAGATTCTAGGATCGAGCTAATCTTTCGCTTGTCTTTGAGAAGATACTCTTGAAAGGCTGGACTTAGGTTTGCGAGGCATTATGAAGTAAGAAAAACCTATTTATAAAAAACGTTAAAATACCTAAAAGGAATTAAATTTCCTTTTAAATATTTTTAAAGCAAATCAAAATATCTAAAAGGAATAAATATTCCTTTTAAATATTTTAAAATCAAAACAACAAAACCAATTCAAGACACAACACGAATCCAAAAATAGCCAAAAAATCGAATCAACTTAAACCAAATCACAAAACAAATCGCAGAAAACCGACATCGAAAGCAGTAGTCAATACAGGGTATTTTGAAACGCTCCCGAAAACGAAGACAGATGATAGTACTAAGTACCTATGATGATGGGTCACAAAGAAATTCGATCCCGAGGAAAAAAATCATCTTTTCACAACGTTTTATTAACTTTATTCACGCTCCATCATGTTATTACAGTTATTTGAAACGATATTTCACACAAAAAAAATCATGAAAATACTGAAAAATAAAACCAGCAGTGAAACTTTAAAAAGAAAATCAGCTGACAATAGGGTCAATATCCTCGCGGGCGCCGAACTCTCGGTACGAAACAATGCATTAGGTTACTACTTACTCACTCTACCCTTCCCTTTCACACGCTGCTTCGTGTCGCATCGCGCTGTGGAATTTACACATACTTCAAGGACGTTACAATAATTTTAGTTTTTGAGACAGTGCCATGTTGACTATCACGAGCGATAGTTCAATTGTTTTGTTTATTAAATTATTGTCGTTATTACTTGTTATTTAACAGAAACAGAAACAGAAACTTTTTATTCAATATAGATTATAAATAATACTTATTGAAAGTCACTTTTGTCTAATTACCACTGGTTCGAAAAAAACTCTGTCCTGGGAAGAACCAGCAAGAAACCCAGCGGGACTTTTTTAAATAACAGCTTACAATCATGTATATTACACAATTAACCACACAAAACAAATTAGAAACAGCCTGGCAGCGAACACCTCATCTCTAGGGTTATTATCATCCATAATTCCTTAACATTATAATAACCTTTTTATACAAACTATGTTTAATAAAGTTTTGAATTTTGAGCAGGTCAAATTTTGTATATTTTCAGATTTTGTTGTAAAAGCATATACATCGCCCCAAGAATGAATTACTGACTCGGTGGAGTCGAGTAACTGGTACTACTAGCTTGTGTTTGTTCCTAGTATTTACAGAATGAACATCACTTATTTTTGTATAACTACTTTTATTTTGTGTACGTACATTTTCATAAATGTATTGAGAGGCCAGTTAATATATTAATTTCTTAAATTTTGTCTGAGCGACTCTTTAGGTTTTAAATCATAGATTGCTCTTATAGCCCGCTTCTGTAAAACAAATATAATTTCAGTGCACAGTGTCCTACAGTAAACAATACATGACATTATGCTATGGAAATAGCTAAAATAAAGTCTAGCTGTTTCACACTGGTAAGATTTTAATCTTTTTACAGCATATGCTGCAGAACTAAGTCTGCTTGCTAACTTTGATATATGGGGCTCCATTGAAGCTTCGCGTCTAGTGTTATTCCAAGAAAATGGTGGTATCGACAAGACTCAGTTCCTCCCATTTAAAATTACATTAGTATTTAATTGTCGACATTTGGAGTCATGAACTTCATACATTTCGTTTTAGTGCTATTTAAATGCAAGTTATTAACATTAAACCAATTTACTAATTTAGATATAGCATTATTTACTTCGTCATATTTTAATAATTGTCGTTTTAATTTGAAAATTAATGAAGTGTCATCAGCAATAAATACTATATTATGGTTATCCTCACTATGTAAGGCAAGTCATTAATATATACAAGAAACAGAAAGGGCTGAGAATTGAGCCTTGAGGCACGCCCATTTGTACTATCGACCCGGAAGAGCTCATACTATTAATGACAACTTTTGAGTTCTGTTACTTAAATATGAAACAATTAATTTAAGAGCATTACTTACAACCGTAGTGCTGTAGTTTTTTGATTAATGTTTCATGGTGAACACAATCGAAGGCTTTTGATAGGTCACAGAATATACCCAAAGCATCCTGTGAATTCTCCCATGCATTGAAAAATATATTAAATATATTTAATCAGCTCAACACCAGCATCAGTTGTCGAGCGACCCCTGTGAAACTGAATTGATTTTTATGAAGTAAATTATTAACATTAAAAAATTAACATTTGATCAAGAATAATTTTTTCAAAAAATTTTACTTAGTGTAGGCAGTACAGAAATGGGTCTAAAATTGGCGGGGTCTAATGTACTACCAGATTTAAATAAAGGTATTAATTTACTGCTTTCATCATCAAATCAGGAAACACACCATATTCGATACTAGTATTAAAAATAATAGCTAGTTGAGGCGCGATTATATCGATTATAGACGCAACAACTTTAACGAAATGCCCCACAGATCCGCAGTTTTCTTGACATCAATAGTTTTAAAATATTTTACTATATCTTTTGATGATATTTTATGAAATGTAAAATTCTTTGTACACGCATTTACATTTTGTTTAAGCAATGATTCGGCGACGGCAGGAGAAGAATTCAGTGACATAGTGGTTAAGATCGGAATATCCGTAAAATACTTCTCAAAACCATTGCAACATCCTGATCTGATTCTGTTAATTTGTTGTTAAACTCAACCGGTAGTTTGAATTGCGAGAGTTGACCTTACCAGTTTCACTATTAATTATACTCCACGTCATTTTAATTTTATTAGAAGCCGTCTTAATTTTGTTGCTCAAATGCAAAGACTTGGCTTTGGAGCACACTTTAAATATTTTGAATATTTTTAACATATTCCCTAAATCGACGCTAGGTTATATGACATTTCATGGTAAAGTCATATAACCTTTGTCTGCTCTTATGGACTCCTACTGTCGCCCATTCATTGAAAGCCTTCCGACTGTTCAAGGAGAACGTTTTAGAAGTAAAAATATTATCAAATTCAAATAAGTTTAAACACTGTTCCATACAAAAAATTAGGATCATTTTGGTATGAAAGTGATGGAAGTTTCTTCACATGTTACTTCTAAACTTCCAAGCGACGTGCATTTACAGGAACAAACACAATTTTCTCATCTACTTGCTTTTTGAACATAAGGTAACGAAACTAACTGTCCACAGTGATCAGAACTCAATTTTTGAATTATAAATTTATGCAACGGCTAGACATTTGTAAAGATGTTATCTATATATGTTGCACTACATTGAGCAATACGCGTTGGCTCTTAAAATAAATTAAAAAGACCATATGATTTAAACAATGATCTAAATTTAATATTGGTGGAGGAAGCTTCTAGGAGATTGATATTAAAGTCTCCACATATTACAACATATTTATTCTGTTTATTAAGCAACAAAACTTCCTCCATAATTTTTCAAAAGTATTGTATATAGAACATGGGGTCTGTAGATGCACACAACAATGAGGTGCTCAAACTCACATACCATTTCTACAGTTCGCTCAACAGAGAGGCCACAATATCTTTACGTTCCTTACATGATAATAATTTACTAGCTAATATTAACGAGCCACCTCTTAAAACCGTTTCTCTATTGAACGAACTGACCACCTGGTGATTACTGAAATTAAACATTATGTTATAAGCTTTTAACCAATGTTCAGTAATACATAAAATATGAATATTGTTTATTTAAGAACAATTCAATTTCTATATTTATTAATTAATGTTGTTGTTCTTGTTGTTACGTTTTGTGTTTTTGTTTTGTTTTAATAATGTCTAACGCGTAGGTACGTTTATAGTGCTCGTGAATACGGCAACATGTTAATGTGCCTTGGAGAATCTCATAAGGCCACGGAGGATCGGTAAGCTGTTTCATACCTAATTTTTTTTTAAATAACTTAGTACTGAACTGATCTGAATAGGTACATAACTGAATACATCAGAATAATAAACATACCTACATAATGGATATCAAAGCATGACTCTAACCTTGTAAACATTTTATTTAAGTATTTTTTTCATTAGCGGGGAATCGAACCAGTTATTTGGTTTATTTAACCTGTGAATTCGAATTAAAGTGGCTACGTGGAGACAAGCACAGTGGCAAAATAGTAGGTTAAGTAGATAAGTTAGGTATTTAGACAAGTGTTGTAAATTATTAGGTATTGTGGTACCATCGCTGTTGCGGCCGCGCGAATTCGGCGTTCGCGTACATTGAGCCCTAGTCAGCTGATTGTAATTCAGTAATTCCACTGCTGGTTTTATGTTTCAGTATTTTCATGATTTTTTTTGTGAAATATCGTTTCAAATAACTGTAATAACATGATGGAGCGTGAATAAAGTTAATAAAACGTTGTGAAAAGATGATTTTTTTTTCCTCGGGATCGAATTTTTTTGTGACCCATCATCATAGGTATCCTTAGTACTATCATCTGTCTTCGTTTTCGGAGCGTTTCAAAATACCCTGTATAAATATAACCAACGAAAAAGTAAGTGTATGGATACCGTATACACTATCTATACTATTAATATTCCTTTTAAATATTGTTAAACAACCTAAAACAACGAAAACCAATTCACGATTCTAAATAAACAAAATCCAAAATCAAAGCCAGAGTCTAAATATGTATAAAGGATACCAACCAAATCAACAAAACCGATCCAAGAAAATACACAAATCTGAAAAGAAAGCCAATATAAATCCATTCCACCTTAACCAAATCACAAAGCAAATAACAAACAACCGAAATCGAAAGCAGGTAGTCGAATAAGCTACGAAATAGAAACAATTTAAGCGTATAGTACCGTATGCACTATAGTTGACGCGCGGCTCAACGACGGAGTTAAGTATATGTCAGGAAACATTTCGTTACCGCGTTTTAAAACCTAGTAACGACAATTAGCGGAATCAATTTAAACTATGTATACGTTAGTTAATAAGAACTCTCAAAAATATTTTTCTTATAATTTTGCACAATTTTTCTTATTGTAATACTGATTCATTCATAACCACATATAAGAACTGTATTCATTTCCGTTCAATAAATATTACTAAGGCTTATTAATAAGGCTTACTAAGAACTGTTTCTACCATTGTTAAGTAATAGTTAAGGGTGAAAGCGTGACAGGTTGTGATAGTATTTCAGGCCATACTTATAATCACGCCTGTAACCCTTGCGGGTAGGCAGAGCATCAACGGACTACCATCGTCTGCCGAGGTTATCGCCTATTCTGTGAATTACGATGCACCAAAACGTTTGAAGAAAATCAGCTGGTGAATTTTATGTTTTTATCTCTCTTCCCGGTCCTGCGTGGAAAAATACAGATCCATACATTTTTATCTTAATTTTGGTAAAAGACATAATAATCGATATTCTGACCTTCTGTGTTCGTCCATCGTGCCGTCGTCCGTCTTGTAGAATCACGGTGGTGCCACCTAGCTGAATTTAATTTTAACAACGATTTTCCACAGGAATGATATGTTTTTCCGCTGAAAAAAGTAGCCTATGTCACTCTACAGTCACCGAACTATCCCCATACAAATAATCATGCCATGCCGACACTCTGTTGTGAAAAGAAGGACAAACTTGTGCAACATATTCGATTTTTCCCACAGGAATGATATGTTTTCCGCGGAAAAAAATAGCCTATGTCACTCTACAGGCACGAACTATCCCCATACAAAATCATGCCATGCCGACGCTCTGTTGCGACGTGAAAGAAGGACAAACAAACAAACAAACAAACACACTTTCGCATTTATAATATTAGTATGGAATATGAATTACGGTTATGAAACGCGTTGCTGTTGTGACTTGGGTGAGATAATTAAAAACTGCTGGGTAATTACCAAAATTGACACTTTATTACAGTACACTAATAACAACTTAAAATCACTAATAATAAAAACACAATTGTACTACTGATCACTTTAGTTCACAGTTGTATCGTTTCGAAGTCTTCGCTTGTATCGCCAATTCAATACTGACTCGGTCATGGTCGCCGGCCCATATAGGACCTCAGATAGTTTCCAGAACCTCCTACTGTAGAAACATCTAGAATGTTCGAGTACATATCGGTCCAGAAATTTCTAGAAGGATCTTGTCTCCTAGTTCTGCTACTCGATACCAGAAGGCGCTAGTGGCTACTAGTGTTACCATGTACACATGTCACAATCCGGTACGGTCCGTCCCATTGGCTTGAAGCTTAGGAGATTTTCCTTTGCTGCGAACTGGATTGTGTAACCACACTAGTGCCTTCGTGAAACCCTTTGTTGTTCATTTTGCGGTCATACCGTGTTTTCATCTTCTCAGACGTTTGCTGGCCCGACTGTCTAACGTGCTCATAAATGTCATTCATTTTGTTACGCAAATAATTTGCATAATCGGTTATACTGCGTGGGGCATCAGGTGGTATTCCGGTGATCAGGTCTGCAGGCAGCCGTAATTCTCCCAAAGTTTGCGAAAGCTGGTGTCACTGATGTACTTTCGTGAACAGCGCTTCGATATGACAACAAAAATGGTTGCGTATGCCTGTCCCAGTCTCGTTGCCGTTTTCCACAACTTTTGCTAAGTACCTCTCAATGCCTGATTAAATCGTTCTACCATTTCATCAGATTGTGGTGGTGGTGAAGTTGTTCTTGTTTTATGAGTACCCATAACTCGGCAAGTCTCCTGGAAAATTTGAGACTCAAAATTCCTCCTTGATCGCTGTGAATCTCAAGGTACTCAAAACGACAGAAGACTTCATGAACTAGTTTATCTGGAACTGTTGAAGCTCTTGCCACTTCTTGGCGAAGACTTCTGGCCACTTAGTGAAGTAATCCATTACAACCATGAAATACTTGTTACCACTTTCACTTTCCGGAAACGGCCCAATGTCAAGGGCTATCCTCTCCCATGGTGCACCAACATTGTACAATTTAATGCACCTCTACTACGAGTTTGAGGTCCTTGCAGCCGCACAACTTGCATTTGCGACACCAGTCCTCGACATTGTCACGACAGGACCCAGTAAAACCGTTCTCGGATCTTCAGTAGAGTTCGTTTAACTCCCAGATGGCCTCCTGAACAACCATTATGGTACAGCTGTAACATCCGGTACTTTAGCTTTGGGGACAACCATTTGCAAATGACAACTGTCTCCCGAACATTTTCCATTTTCAACAGGAACCATCCTGAATCAGCAAGCTGTCCCATTGGGCCCAATAACTTTTCGTAGTCGAACTCATCGCTGAGACGTCACTCCACTTGGGCTTAGGAGCACTGGCCTTCGTCCATTCCAGAATGGGATTGATTTCGGATCTTCCTGCTGTGCATGCTGTAGGCTGTCCTTCCACTCATTGCTGAGCTGGTCTGTCCTGAGCATCCTCACAGACACCACATCCTTACCCTCTTGCCTAGTACAGTGCTTGCAATCTTCAGGACAAGGTCTTCTTGACAATGCATCTGCGTTGCCATGAGATTTCCCACTGTGCTGGCGGTACTGCCAGCCGCACTGCCCTCTCGAGATAGTTCACCTTCTTTCTACAGTTCGCTTGGGGCAGCTGGATCGAAGATGGTTTCCCCCATGCACCTAGGGCTGTATCCTTTACGCGGTCGCGAACTGTAGCTGCTGCAGCCTCACTGACGCACACGTGGTCCTGCCACGGCTTCTACCTCCAGATGGGCCAAGGCGTCTTCTGCGTCTCGTGGTAGCCCGAGCCCTCCACAGCAGCTCTGACTTCAAGGTCGCGGATGCCGTCGATGAATGTCTGCACCAGGTTCCCTACAATGAGCGCAGGTACAGACTGGTATGCTTTTCGAATCAGCTTTTCCACCTCACGGGCCCACTGCTGCGGTTTTCGTTGCTGCGTTGCGCGATCTTTGAGCTACGCACGAAAGACGTTGGTGAGCGTTGCCATATCTCGCCTCAATGCCTCAAGGAGCTGCTCGTAAGTCACCCTTACCGAGAGCTTCTAGAACAGTTAAGGCCTGGTCACGCAGGCCTAGGGTAGAGCACAGTCTGACTTTTGTTCAGACGTTCGCCTTCATGACAGCCTCGAACTGGATTTTGTGGGCCGACCAGGAAGAAATCCCGTCGAACGGCGGCATTTTGAATCCACGTAGCGAAGGTGTTGTAGCTACCACGGAAGCTGTAACTCCATCCCCAAGATTGAGGTCGTCAGCGTTTTCTTCACGTCAGCCATCACGTTGTCAACCGATTGTTCATTTGGTCGATTCGGGTTTCAGCTTCCGACAGGCGGTTGTCATGTTGACCAACCCTATCCTTCACCTCCTTATCTCTTTCTCGAAGGTAGCGTGAAGGTCAAACAACGAGCCTGTTCCTCCTGTCCGCGCTGCAACTGCTTTTCAACCGATGCACCTGTTCCTCCTTTGCGGGCCTGTTCCTCCTGTCCGCGCTGCAGCTGCTCTTCCAACCGACGGACCTGTTCCTCCTGTCGGCGGGCCTGTTCCTCCATCGGCGGACCTGTTTCTCCTGTCGGCGACTGCTCCTGCAGCATCATTATCAGAGCACCTAAGTCAGGAGCTGCTGACGCCAGCCAGCTCCGTGGTCGGCAGCTGGCCCTCTGACGTTGCGGTGCGCTGTATTACCAAATCGTGTCTGGTCCATCTCCTGCTGGCGTTGACTTTGGTACGGATACCCTCCGTGTCGTCCTTTAAAATCGGCATGATTTGATCCCACTTGACAACAATTGTTATGAGCTTGGGGTTCGAGATAATTAAAACTGCCGAGTGAATTACAAAATTGACACTTTAATTTTACAAACACTAATTACAACTTTAAACCCCACTAATAACAAAATAAATTTTACTACAGATCGCCTTTTACTCGCAGTTGTATCGCTTGAAGTCTTCTTTGTATCGCCAATTCAATACTGACTCGGTCGCGGTCATATACTCGGCCTTATATAGGGCCTCAGATAGTTTCAGAACCTACCGTAGAAACATCTAGAATGTTCGAGTACATATCGGTCCCGGAAATTTTAGAAGGATCTTGACCTCCTAGTTCTGCTACTCGATACCAGAAGGCGCTAGTGACTACTAAAAGGCGCTGTACAAGACATTAATAGCGGCGCGCAACTATATGTTTCAAAACGTAATGAATATATCGCCGAACGTGTGATATTTCTGGAATTTCGTAGTTTTTTTTCTACACACACGTGATAAATGGGCTGACGAATTATCTTACGTCCACTACTGCCTAATAAAAGTGTCAATGGTTTTCGTCACTAATCATACGGAGACATAGCAACATTAATCTGCTATCTGTCGCTGGTATTCTGTGAGAACGCGTTGCTTCACCGAACGAGTCAACCCATTAGTGCTGTAGCCATACTGCAACTTTTATCTATAACAAAAAGTTTCACAGTAAGCGCGAAGTCTTTAATTCTCATCGGCGATACTAAGGCATGGTAATGGTACACATAATTACATTTTCAAAAACGGTCGGTGTGCTAATTGACAACAGATAAATATAGCCATATTACGGTTATGAAACGCGTTGCTATTAGAAATCAATAGGCGCTTGAATTATAATAAATATTGCCAGTGGACGTTTTAACATTTGTGGATAACGACACTGACTCAACCTGAAATATCAGTAGCTGTACTAACATCGGCCCGATATTGGTGAGTATCTTTTGCCGGCGCACGAAACGACTACAGACCACAGTACTGAGCTTTCGAAATCATACGCATGAGCTTTAATCACTGCGTAGTTCTAAAAGTGTGTTTATGGGGAAAAAAAAAGACTAAATCTATTTAAAATGGCTGTGTTGACTCGGGGTTATTATAATAATTTTATACGTGGTAGAGCCATGCTATAGCTATATCGTGGTTGTAGCACGAATGGGTCGGCTCGACTGAGGAAGGACCACGCTCTCGCAAAATACCAGCTTAAAATAGCAGCTTAGTGCTGCTATGTTTCGTATGGTGAGTGTAGAGAACCGGAGACCTTTTTTCCTGGAAACGAGGCATTCCATCTCCTCCTCAGACGTGACAAATTTTTTATATGATGGCTATGGGCCTCAGCATCCACTTACCATCAGTGTGTGCTCATTTGTCATACTTATTTTATAAAATGCGGAAACGAACCTTGTCTACTAGGGTGAAGGAAACATACTAAACACGTTTCAAGTAAACGCTTTAGAACTAGTTTGAACCCGTCAATAGCAATTTAATAATAATTTGAGGGCTGTACTAACAATCAACATCATTACAGCCAATCAAAAGTCCACTGCTGAACATAGGCCTCTTTTATACTGCGTAATAGTAGACGTAATATCCACTACCCAATATCGTTACCGTTTCTGTTACAGCCTATTGAAAGTTCACTGCTGAACATAGCCTCCTATAGACTGTCTCTTAAGGGGATATTTGCTATAGTTGCCAATAAGCTAACTAAGCGGGTCGGCAACCGCATTTTTTATTTTAAATTGTTATTAGGCAAACGCTGCTGCCCATCTCCTGCTTTGTTTCCCACTGTCGCTTCTTACGCCACCCACGGGAAGATATGGGGTAGTGGATATTCTTAAACCACCGACACACGGTCCAATATCACTAGGACCGGAGGAAAAACCGGTTCCTTAACGCTACGGGGAGCACGGTATGCACTGATACATCACAATATTATGACGTATGACTTATATGAGTACGCATAAGAATTAATATAATATGTGTAGTGGTAATGGTATCGGTATACGGTAAAGTTGTAAAGCTTATCTTTATACCATAAAATATAAATATAAATAATTTAAGATTATCAAATAAATAGAAAAAAATACATAATAACATATTATACAAGAGTTGCTCTTAAAAATGTATATTAATTATAAATAAAAGTATAAGAACGATTTTATGTAAAGTATGACCACATATCGAGACTAGAGCACTTCCTCACGTTGTGCGGCGTGTAATATAAAGCGCTACACGAGGTGAATTAGTTTACATATAAGTAACTTTGACATGTTACTTATATGTAAACTAATTTACTTTTTGCATGTTATTATTGAAAGTTAAATATTATTTAATTTTTACCATTCAGAAACGTAATAAGTTTCTGTATATCGTTTGAATTCAAAGCTCAAAACCGCAATAGCGCTTAGACGGCAAAGTTTGTAATAAAAACTATAAGTACACCGAGGCTCGGGTAAGCTTACCAGTATAAGTGGTATCCCATTTAATATTTCATTTAAATTCACAACTTTTTCTAAATATTATTTTCAGTCTACGTAGTTTTGATTGCAAAGCACTCGTACTTATTAACATGAATTGAGAAGTTTGAATTGTTATTTGTTCAATTTTATTTAGCGACAGTGTATTAATAGCTTGAGGTATGTACTACAAAAAGAAAACTCTGATGGTTTCCGACAGATGGCGGTATAACCACCTTGTTAAGGCCAGACGTAAATATATAGACTTGCGTTGGGGAAGCAGCGTCATGACAGATAGCGTCAGTTGCGCCTGCGCTCGAGACTATAACATTGGTACTAAACATATTGTTGTCACCACTTTCCCAGTACTTTCCATTAAGTATAAAACCGCTAAGTGACATTTTGATCACGGTGGAGATGGAGTTTCACTAGAAACTCCATCTTCATATACAAGTTAGAACAATCAATGATTTTCTCCTCATGACTTCTCTTTGTAGAATCGCTTACCACCGGTGATTTTCTGGACCGATACGACTAAGGAACATTCAAGGAGTAAGCTCGTTTTACTTAGTCCTCTCTAAAAGGCCTGCAACGAAAGTGCGATTCCTCTGGTGTAGCAGTTGTTCATGGGCGGCGATCGACACGTACTATGAGGTGAGCCGCTAACACGTTTGTCTCCCCTTCTATAAAAACAATCGTTACAAGAGTAAATTACAGAAAAGTGTCCATCCATTCAAAAAAATCATAGTTTATCCGAATGAAGCTGAAAGGAAAGAAAAATATAATAATATGATAAATTTTAACTTCCTCTTAATGATAAAAGTTCACGAAATGAAAAAGTAGTCAAAGGCCAAACGATAAAGGGAATTGTGTAGATTTTACTGTTGTTGCATTTTAAAATGAAATTTCTTACTATAACTTAACTTGCAGCTCTCAAAATGCGACATAAAAGATGCGTACTATTTGAATCCCAATTTAAAATGAGGTTCTCGTATATTTAAAGTTGTTTAATTAATCTAAAATTTTAGTGGATATTTATTTATTTGTAAAATATTTTCACCCTTATAACATAAAACGCCGTACCATCAAACACCAGCAACCAACTTTAACAAGCGTAAATATTTTTACTGAAAAGAGACATATTTACACCTTATGTTACTTTCACAACTAAAGAAAATGTAGCAACACCCCATATATATCGAAATCCATCAGGCCGTTTGAGCTACGAGTGTACCAAAGAAATTGCATATTATATATAATGCATTTCGTTTATAAATGCTACCACAGCTGAAAATAGACCCTCTTAGATTGCCTCATAAGAGATATATTTGCCATAGTTTATTAGATACGCGGGTAAAGCCATGCTGAAGTAATATTAGTAGTATGTTGACACGCTCACAGAATACCAGCGTAAATAGCAGCTTAACACTGCTGTGTTTCGTATGGTGAATGAGAACCGGAGGCCCTTTTTACTGGAAAGGAGGCATTCCATCTTAGTCCTCACGGGTGACAACGCATCTGCTTTCTAATTCTTTATTGGGGATAGATGTAGATGTCTATGGGCAACACCAACCATTTACCGTCAGGTGGACTGTGTGTTCGTTTGTCACCCTATTCCATAAAACAAATATAGTTGCCACGCTTGGCAACCGCAGCTTTTTATTTTCTAATTGGTATTAGATGAACGCCGCTGCGCATCTGCTAGTTTGTTTGTCTCTGTCGCCTCTTACGACACCCACAGGAATATAGGATAATGCATATTCTTACACCGCCACTACACGGGAGATAGAATGCCTCTTCAGTAATAAACTGGCTCTAATATTCAGACCGGAACATGGGAATGTTCCGGTCTGAGTGCAGAAATAGGTAAAAGGATGGTACCTACCTAGACGAAATCCTAGGCATAATAGGTGTCTCGCAACTTAGTATAGATAACAAAATATGAATAGATATAGTCGATGAAATTATGGTAAGGATGTCGATGGATGCAGGTACATTATGTCAAGTCATCATTGCGTCAGAGTAAACAAAGGGTGGTCTAAGCTTTATTCTAGTAGCAAACAAGACGAGGCCTATTCTTAGCAGAGGATTTTTAATGGGGATTCAATGTTGATCATCATCATTACAGCCCTTCACAGGTCCACTGCTGAACATTGGCTTCGCATAAAGAATGCCACAGAGCACGGTCCTGAGCCACCTGCATCCATCGACTTCCTGCATGTCTTACCAGGTCGTCACTCCATCTAGTGAAGGGCCGCCCCACACTTCGCCTACCGGTACGAGGCTGCCACTCAAGAACCTTGCTTCCCCATCGGTTGTCGGTTCTTCGAGCTATATGACTGGCCCTTTACCACTTCAGCTTACTCATCCGTTGTACTTTGTCGGTTACTAAATTTATGACGTATGGTTTATAAATTTATGACGCAGAGAAACCCCGAGCATAGCCCCTTCCATAGTTCGAGTGACCTTGAGCTTCCTCATTCGTCCAGCAGTGAAGGACCACGTCTCAGTTCCATAAGTCACTGGCTGGCCACACACTGGCTCCTACAATTTTGTTTTCAAGGTTTGAGGTATGCCTGACGAGAAGATGTGTCGTAATCTCCGGAACGCTTCCCAGCCGAGTTGATTGACCTCTCGGTCGAAGTTGGACTAACATAGTCGAACTATTCTTCCCAGGTGAACATACTCGTCAACAACTCGAACTTAGTACTCCCAACAACTACCGACATATGTGTGATATGGACGTTACACATGATCTTTGGTTTTTCCATGTTCATTTTAAGACCTATCTGTTGGGAGGCACTATTGAGGTCATTGAGCATAGTACTTAGGTCTTCCAGCGATTTTTTGATTTAATGTTGGTAAATAATAGAAATTTTATATTAAATTAACTAACTTTGTTAATCATGTTTAATAACAAAAGTTGATTTACAAAGCTGGTCCGCGCCGGCAAATGAATGGGCGTATCGCATCGGTTGTTCTGTGTACGGTTGGCAAATGCCGCGACTTAAGGCCAATCTTCTTTTACTAATAATACTTCAGTGGGGTAAATGTACTGATAGCAAAAAATAGCAATATATATAAAGGTCAACAATAAGAATTAAATGTATGTAATTGTTATTGTTGACCTTTATAATAATGTCCCGCAGACCAAATTTCGGTCATGGCCGCCAGTATCAACGCACTTGCCATCTGTGCAAGACAGGTTTAAAGAGCACAAATGTACGCGCAAGCACAGGTGCACCTTCTATCCACTTACTCTAACTCAGTCTGAGGGACTGCAAACCACCACAACCGGAGAGAGATTAAAGGACCAACGGTTCTACGTGCATTCTGAGACACGGGTGAAACACCAGCAACTTCCGAGTCCAGGCTGCTACTGAGAATTCCTTGACAGAAAAACAATAACTGATTTTTAATTGCCCGACCCGGGATTCGAACCCGGGTCCCTGAATGAAAACCTGTCGACCTTCATACAATAATTTATTGTATTAATTGGAGCTGTAAAAAGACTGCAGTTAGTAATCATGTTCAAGATCATCTCTGCCGTCACCACTATTCCCACTATATGACACCGGTTACTACCAAAGATAATTCGTGAGAATATTAAAATTAATAAATTTCCTAATTTTATAAGAGAAGTAAACTGGATGCTGCTGTATGCTTGGTATGCTATTAATAAGAAAATTAGTTCTTTATCCAAGCATGCTACTACTACACTTCAAGATAGAACACGATCGTTTTGCGTAGTTTGAGCCGAACACTAATAGTTAAAAGCTTAAGGTAGCCCTGGTTAAAAATGATATAACAGTATGTCGGTAAACTCTCCAGTGCTTACTTGACTCAAAATTACTAATTAATATAACTCAATAAAATTTGTAAATCTTTAAAACTTGAAAACAATAAAATACAACCAGTCATTGTTGCCAGTGATGCCATATGGATCTGAGACGTGGTCCTTCACTGCTCGCCGTATAAGGAAGCTCAAGCTCAAGAAGAGGGTGACTCCACTACATGGAGTGGTGACCTGGTAGGTGATGCAGGATGTCGATGGATGCAGGCCTCAGGACCGTGTTTGTGGTATTCCTTGGGGGAGTCTTTGTTTAGCAGTGGACTGGATGGGTTGAACCGTAAAATTAATTGTCGAAGTTTATTGATGTGGTTGAGTCACCCTACTACGTACTACGGCCGTAGCACAGCGTAGCGCTTTAGTGTTATGGAGAGCCTGTGACCTTGCGAACAGCAATTTATAAGTTTAAAAATGTATTGCTTAAATATTGAGAGTAGTGTTTGTAGTACTTTTATTTGCTTATTTTCTACATTAAGAAATAAAAATAATTATTAGGATGAGTCACTTTACCACACTTTGCAGGTGGGTTGGTGATCCCATAGCCGATACCTCCCCAGCACAAGTACCGCTGTAAAGTGGCCTTTTTACATGGGAAATGACGCATACCCGCCTCGCGGGGACAAGGACGGTATGTCGGACCCGCACTGGACTAAAACCCCATGGTGTTCCACCTTCGTCGCATATTGGCAGGGCCACGGGAACGCTGCCACACATCCGCGGCCCCACCAGCGCTGGCCGCCCCATAGCGGCTCCTCCTCAGAGACTGCTCTTCCCCATCTCCATCCAGGCAGGCACCAACACATGGCGCTCCAGCTTCACATGCGCAACGGACGCCCTGTGTCCGATGCGCGAAGGCATTGGGGCCAGGAAAAGCACTCAAAGCACTAAAAGCACCAGCCTTCCTGACCCCAGCGGCGGATCTGGTCTATGGCTCCGCGCCAACCATGATTCGGCTGGAGGGAGGGAGAGCGGCGCCTGCAATACCAACACCTCTCCCACCGTAGCCCCACCACCACCGCATTAATTAACGGTGCGGCCCTTCCGAGTCGCGGAGGATAGGCGAGTGGCGCATCGCCATGCCAACACTCCTCTTCCCACTCGGAGTGGCCACCTCGGCCGGCCTCACACCACGGGCAAGGGGTTCTTTGTTCACCGTGGGTGACCAAGCCACGGCTATTGCTCCGCCACGACAAGGCAGGAACCCGTCGGGGAGAGTACCGTGGCCAGTTTAACAAGACGGAAATTCTTAGTTAACCACAAATATTAATTGATCAAAGCAGTTCACTTCCGTTTATTTAAATATATACTCGTACTTGAATTAGTATGCTAACAACCGCTAAGCTACTTTGTTTGGTTTTTTTATTGAAGAGGGGCAATCGAGCATGCGGCTCACCTGATGGTAAGTGATTACCGCTGTCCATGAACAACCGCAACACCAGAGAAATTGCAGGTGCGTTGCCGGCCTTTTAGAAAGGAGTAAGCTCTTTTCTTGAAGGTGCTCAAATCGTATCGGTTCGGAAAATCGCCGCTGTAAGCAATTCCACAGAGAAGTTGTACGAGAAAGAAAACTCCTAGTAAAACGCACAGTGGGCGACCGCCGAGCATCCAGATGGTGAGGATGGTATCGTGAATTTTGACGCGATGTGCGTTCGTGAAATTTGGCGGTTGGAATTAATCCAAAGAATTCCTCAGAGTACTCACCGTGGTAGATGTGATAGAAAATGCAAAGGGATGCAACATCCCTACGCAGCGTCAGTGAATCAAGCCGATCAGAAAGAACTCGGTCCTCAACGATTCGAACCGCTCTGCGCTGGATGCGGTCAAGTAGAAGGAGCTGGGACTGGAATGTCCCGGTCGAGAGATGAGAACAGTATTCCATGTGAGGCCGAATTTGCGCTTTGTAAAGTTGCAAGCGATGCGCCGGCATGAAATACTGTCCTGCTCTGCAGAGCACGCCAAGCTTTTTAGAGGCCAATTTGGTCTTCCCTTCCAAGTAACCACGAAACTGCACACTATTCGATATGTCGACTCTGAGGATTCCGATGCTAGCTGAGGCAGGCCTTTAAACTGAGGAGATACGCTGAAAAGGGGCTTAGTTTTTAGTTTGAAGAGCAACATGTATCCCAGTTTTTAGCAGCTCTGAGATTAATGGTGAATCACCATTAATCTCAGAGCTGGTGAATGGGGATAGTGCAATTGAGGAGGGCGGGAGGTGCTCTTCAAACTAGGTAAGACACATCATTTTATTTTATTACGCGGATCTTAGCAAATTAATGTTTGACAACTTTAATATTATGGATTTCCGTAAAATAACGCTTCATGCTCTTAATTAAATACGTACCTACTTTTGTTAGCAAAGATAAGTTGTAAGAATAGTAAATTGTAAAAGTTAATGATAATTCTTGGAAAAAAAGAATATGCTATAGAAATTATTTAAAACTAGCGACCCGCTCCGGCTTCGCCTGTATAGAATCTATTAATGTACGTTATTTAGACATGAGATAATGAAATACCATTTTATTTGTCAATTTTTCTTTATTTTTTTCAAGAAAATCTTGAAGTTTTCCTAATAAAATATAGTCTAGATCCCTCCTGCCATTGCTCTCTCATTCTGAAGATTTGCCCAGATAGACAGACAATTTTAAAAAAAATGGTTGTTTACGTCTTTACAGCATGCAAATAACTTAGGGGCCAGTTCAATATTACAGACAGACACTTAAATTTTTTATAAGTTGGTAGGCTAACCCTACCTCTGCGAAATATCCCGGCTCAAGATATTTAGCCCATTAAAGCTTCGAAAAGTGGGTGCCCCGTCCCTGCCTGAGGAATTTTACTAATATATCCTCCCCCTGCGACGTTTCAATAGAATTCCGCCACCAAGGCCCTCTTCGTTGAAGATTAATCTGTTTTATACTTAAATTACTTGGATGAAATCTTGGTTGTATTTTAGTTTTGATAAGTTGAGCTGCGAAACAGTATGTGCGATTAGAACATTGCTTTCCAAAATCCTTATATTGAAACATAGCTGGAGTAAACATATGTGCAAAGACACGAAGTGCTAATTTTCAGTTCTGGGTGGTATTGTGATCGTATTTTGTTTAAACCTATTTTTATAAGTTTTGGCGAAACTTGACCGTCAGCGAATTCCTTACCTATATTATGGCTTGAAGAGGTTTTCCATTTTTATATTAAATTTACTCTTGTTTTAAGGTGTTATGAATGTCAAAATCTTCACCGGTGATTTCTTTCACCAACAACTTGAAGTTTCAAAGGTGAAATGAAACAGTTTTATATAGTTTTTTTTTATAGAAGATGGCTCAACTGATGCAAAGTGTTGACTGACACCTACGAACAAGTGCAATACCAGGGAATTGCGGGTGCGTTGCCGGCCTTTTAAAAAGGAGTGTGCTCGTTTTTTGAAGATCCCTAGGTCGTATTGGTCTGGAAAAATCGCCGGTGATAATCCATTCTACAGTCATAGAGGTAAAAACTCCTATTAAATCGCACACAATGGTGGACCCTAACATCCATATGGTTTTGGTGTTAATTAAATAAACAACATATTGTATTGTAAATTAATCTGTAAAAAACAAAGTCTCGCTGGTATCTTGCTGGTTCTTCTCAAGACTGAGGTTTTTCCCGAACCAGTGGTAAATGCATAAATGAAATTTAATAAGATTCTTGTAATATGTCTGTCTTGTTGGTCTAATGGTCGCGCGCGACTGCTGATCATCAGTTGCTGGGTTCGAACCCGGTCGAGACAAAATCAGTTATTTGGTTTTTCCGTCGAGAAACTCTCAGTAGCAGCCCAAAGTTGAAAGTTGGCGGTGTTTCACGCTGTGCCTTGGAAAGCACGTGAAGTCGTTGGCCTTAGATCGTGTCAGATTATCGTGCCATCGGACTATGAGGGTGAGAGTGCAGCAGCTTGTGTGCGCATGCACTGGTGCACCTCTTCCTGTCCTACGCAGTTGGCGATTATAGTCTCCATTTAGATTGTCCGTGACTGAATTCGGTCTTGAGGTAATTTTATTATTATCATTATTCTTATATCGCAAAGCTACTCTCCTTGTGATGCAAAGTTATTTTTTTTTTCAAATTTAAAAGTGGGTACGTAAGTACTAAAATGTCAGGATTTTAATAAAGTTAATATTAAAATTAAAGGAAAAGTTAAAATGAATTAAAATTAAAATTAAAATAAAGGACCGTGTTTTGTGGTATTCCTTGGGAGTCTTTGTTTAGCAGTGGACTGGAGGTTGAACTTAAAATTAATTGTCGAAGTTTATTGATGTGGTTGAGTCACCCTACTACGTACTACGGCCGGTATAGCGTAATTTAGTGTTGTGGAGAGCCTGTGACTTTGCGAACAGTAATTTATAAGCTTAAAATGTATTGCTTAAATATTGAGGTAGCATTTGTAGTATTTTTATTTGCTTATTTACTATATTAAAAAAATAATTATTAGAATGAGTCACTTTACTACACTTTGCAGGTGGGTTGGTGATCCCATAGCCGATACCTAGCACTAGTACTGCTGTAAAATTTATTTACATTTATTTTTACTAGTCAAAACATAGCTGCTTTAGAACAAGTGGCTTTTATTTTTATTTTTTTATTTTTACATGGGAATGCCTACGCCCACCTGCCTCGCGGGGCAAGGACAGGTATATCGGACTCCTACCGACTAAAACCCACGGTGTTTCACCTTTGTCGCATATTACAGGGCCACGGGAACGCTTTCACACATCCGCATGGCCCCACCAGCTGGCCGCCCCATGGGGCCCCTCCTCAGAGGACCGCTTCCCCATCTTCATCTTAGGTAAGGCGCACCAGAACACATGGCGCGCCCTCCTCCGCAGCCTCCAACTTCACATGCGCAACGGACGCCCCGTGTCCATGCGCGAACCATGGGGCCAGGAAAACTAGCACTAGCACCAGCCATCCTGACCCCAGCGGCGGATCTGGTCTATGGCTCCGCCGCCAACCATGATTCGGCTGCGGAGGGTAGGGAGAGCGGTGCTTCGCAATACCAATACCCTCTTCCACCGCAGCCCCACGACCACCGCATCAATTAACGGTGCGGCCCGTTAGAGAAGCGGAGGATGGGGCGAGTGGCGCATCGCCATGCCAACACCTCTTCCCCGCGACTCCACCACGGCTGCAGCGGTGGGGAGAGGCACCTCCGCCGCAGCCCACCGACACGCATCCGAAGTGGGATGGGCGGCCACCGGAGTGGCCACCTCGGCCGGCCTCACGCCACGGGCCAGCCTCTTTGTTCACTGCGGTGACCAAGCCACGGCTACTAAGCCCCCGCCGGGAGGGAGTTCCGTGGCCAGTTTAACAAGATAGAAATTTTGAAGGATGTGCCGGAATGAAATACTGTCCTGCTCTGCTAAGCACGCCAAGCTTTTTACAGGCCAATTTGGTCTTCCTTCCAAGTAACCACGAAACTGCACACTATTCGATACGTCGACGCTGAGGATTCTGATGCTAGCGAAGCAGGCCTTTAAACTGAGGAGATACGAAAGGGGCTTAGTTTTTAGTTTGAAGAGCAACATGTATCCCAGTTTTGGGAAGCAGCTCTGAGATTAGTGGTGAATCACCACTAATCTCAGAGCTAGTGATGGGGATAGTGCAATTGAGGGAGGGCGGGAGGTGCTCTTCAAACTAGGTAAGACACATCATTTTATTTTATTACGCGGATCTTAGCAAATTAATGTTTGACAACTTTAATATTATGGATTTCCGCAAAGTAACGCTTCATGCTCTTAATTAAATACGTACCTAATTTTGTTATAAAGATAAGTTGTAAGAATAGTAATTAAAAGTTAATGATAATTCTTAGAAAAAGAATATGCTATAGAAATTATTTAAAACTAGCGACCGCCCCGGCTTCCGCCTGTATAGAATCTATTAATGTACGTTATTTAGGTATGAGATAATGAAATACCATTTTATTTATCAATTTTTCATTTTTTTCAAGAAATTCTTGAAGTTTTCGAATAAAATATAGTCTAGATTCCTCCTGCCATTGCTCTTCATTCTGAAGATTTGCCTGGATAGACAGACAATTTAAAAATGGTTGTTTACGTCTTTACAGCATGCAAATAACTTAGGCCAGTTCAATATTACAGACAGACACTTAATTTTTTTTTATAAGTTGGTATACTAACCTACCTCTGCGAATTATCCCTCAAGATATTTAGCTATTAAAGCTTCAGTGGGTGCCCTGCCTGCCTGAAGAATTTTACTAATATATGTCCCCAGTGTTTCAGCAGAATTCCGCCACTAAGGCCTCTTCGTTGAAGATTAATCTGTTTTATACTTAAATTAGTTGGATGAAATCTTGGTTGTATTTTAGTTTTGATAAGTTGAGCTGCGAAACAGCATGTGCGATTAGAACATTGCTTTCCAAGGCCTTATATTGAAACAAAGCTGGAGTAAACATATGCGACACGAAGTGCTAATTTTCAGTTCTGTAGTATTGTGATCGTGTTTGTTTAAACTTATTTTTTATAAGTTTTTGGCGAACCGTCAGCGAATTTCACCTATATTATGGCTTGAAGAGGTTTTCCATTTTTTATATTAAATTTACTCTTGTTTTAAGGTGTTATGAATGTCAAAATCTTCACTGGTGATTTCTTTCACCAACAACTTGAAGCATTTCCAAAGGTGAACAAACAGTTTTATATAGTTTTTTTTTTATAGAAGATGGGGCTCAACTGATGCAAAGTGTTGACTGACACCTACGAACAAGTGCAATACCAGGAATTGCAAGTGTTGCCGGCCTTTTAAAAAGGAGTGAGCTCGTTTTGAAGATCCTAGGTCGTATTGGTCTGGAAAAATCGCCGGTGATAATCCATTCTACAAAGAAGTCATAAGAGGAAAAACTCCTATTAAATCGCACAATGGTGGACCCTTAAGCATCCATATGGTTTGTGGTGTGAATTTAAATAAACAACATATTGTATTGTAAATTAATCTGTAAAAAACAAAGTCTCGCTGGGTTTCTTGCTGGTTCTTCTCAAGACAGGTTTTTTTCCGAACCAGTGGTAAATGCATAAATGAAATTTAATAAGTATTCTTGTAATATGTCTGCCTTGTTGGTCTAGTGGTCGTAAGCGCGACTGCTGATCATCAGTTGCTGGGTTCGAATCCCGGGTCGAGACAAAATCAGTTATTTGGTTTTTCCGTCGAGTAACAGCCTGAAGTCAGAAAGTTGGCGGTGTTTCACGCTGTGCCTTGGAAAGCACGTAAAGTCGTTGGCCTTAGATCGTGTCAGATTACCGTGCCATCGGACTATGAGGGTGAGAGTGCAGCAGTGCTTGTGTACGCATGCACTGGTGCACCCCATTCCTGTCCTACGCAGTTGGCGATTATAGTCTCCATTTAGATTGTCCGTGACTGAAATTCGGTCTTGAGGTAATTTTTATTATTATCATTATTCTTATATCGCAAAAGCCTACTCTCCTTGTAATGCAACAAGTTTTGTTTTTTTTTTCAAATTTAAAAGTACATCGTAAAGTACTCAAATGTCGGAATTTTAATAAAGTTAATATATGTACTGATTAAAATCAAAAATTAGTTTCATTTACAAGTGACGAAAGGCTTGAAAACATGGACAAATGATTTATCTTTACAAAAGTCGTTATTAAAATTAGTTTAGTAGAAAATTGTTAAGATTTTTCTATAAGTGTTGTTCGAAGAAAATCTCAACAATCCAACATTTCTTCTATTCTATTCTTATTTTAAAAGGTCCCATAATATACTCTTTAAGCACCGTAATATTCCAAAGACAAGGTTATTATTTTTCGATTTCAATATAACAGTGTGCAGAAAAACCGAGTGTGAGGACAGCACCAAAGCAATATCATATTGTTTTCAACCCTCAGTTGACAAGGGTCACATAATTAATTAAGGCAATGTAATGAGAGCAAAAGTACAGTGAATTACTGCCAAATTGATAATTATTGGGGGCTGTAATATAATATTAAGAATATCGGGAGGGAATATATACTACACTAGCTGTGCCCGCGACTTTGTTCGCATGGAATAATTTTTAGTAATTAACTAAACTTCCCTATTTGAATCTGATTTCGTCAGTTATCTGTATGTTTACTCGGATTTTCAAGGGAGACCATATAAACAATCAGGCTTGTATATTTCTGTAGAAAGTTTCAATTATGAATTAAAGAATGTCCTAATTTTCAACCGACTTCAAAAAAAGGAGGAGGTTCTCAATTCGACTGTATTTTTTTATGTTTTACCTCAGACCATTTTTCTAGGTCAACCAATTTTGATGATGCTTTATTTGAAAGCTGGTGCTATTAATGTGGTCCCATATAAATTTGATCAAGATCTGACCAGTACTTTTAGAGTTATCCTTAATAACGCGAATTTAATTGCATTGATGATGTTTTGATGATTTTATTTATATTGAAGTCGGTTGTATAAAAATTTTAATTTTACCACTTGTAATAGAAATGATGGCTGGTAGCTACCATTTGCACTTCTTCTTCATCATCCAGTAAAAGATTACTGCTGGTCATTGACCTCTCCTGTTGTAGGGAGGGTTTCCCTCAACCGTCACGCTTGGCAGGATTGATGATTGCAGTACCAGATGTCTCGTACCTTTAACGCTGCTGCCCGTCGCCGTTCTGTTTTTACGGGCCTTCGATGTCTGTTAATAGGTGATGATATTATTATTATTATTATAACGCCATCTATTGGAAGATTACTCAGGCATTTCGCACAGTCGCCTGTTACCGACACCCACGGGACGAAATTGGGTGCTGTATTCTTACACATCACGCAGCAAGAAAGTAATTTCGCATGTTAAGCGATTTTTTATAAAATAAAGAATAATGGAGACAAGCAAGCAGATAGTCCACCTAATGGTAAGTGGTCGTGGTCCATAGACATCTACATTTATCCTCGATTAAGAATTAAAATGCATATACGTTGTTATCCTGAGGACTAAGGAATGCCTTGTTTCCAGTAAAAGTGTTCCGGTTCCTACGCTCATCATACGAAACACAGCAGCATTAAGCTATTATTTGCTATTTAACGCTAGTATTCTGTGAAAGCGTGGTCCTACCCCAATCGATCCGACCCATTCGAGCCACATAACAAAGCTGCAACTTTCTAACACGTAATAAAATTAACTATTGCGTGTGCGATAATAGAAAATAGAGACGAAGTTTATCGTTACATTTGAAGACCAAAACGTCGGCTATCATGAATATTTGCATTTGCTAAGCACGCAGACCCATTGTGATTTATTGGTTAATGATAAGGACTGTGTCACCGCTGCTGGGGCTTGCTAAATTCGTAATATAACTTGGGAATTGTGTCAATTTTATCATTGTAAGTTTTTTTGTAATAAATCCGCGTAATGGATTCCATTACTCATTTTGTTAGAGTGTAAAAGTATTTACACTACCATACATTCCATATTATACATTTACCATAGTTGTCACACTTGGTAACCGCATTTTTAAATTATTTTAGTTATTATCAGAAGATGCTACCCATGTCTTGTTTCAGTTTCTCACTTTCGCCTTCTATGACACCCACGGGAGATATTATAGGGTAGAGTCTTCATTTAATTTTTACTTGAAGTAATGCTTGCTTACTAACTTAAAAGGAGAAGGAGATGGAGTGTACAGACGAATTGAGAAACTCGATTGTAAACTCGACTCGACAGTTATAGTGTACACCGATTTTAATTATTCCTTTTTAGATAATTTAAAAGAACCATCTAGGGCGGCGCCATTTAAACTGAAAGTGAAACATCTAATGTCCGATTCCTATATTCAAGAAATGTTTCGTTTTCCGTAACGATTCGTTTTATTACATATGTGATGCATGTAAAAATGTAGTTTGTATTACAAACGATTAATTCAGCAACTTAGGATGACTTAAAATAAAAAAAATAAAAACTGTAAACGGTTCTTAAATAGTTGAACTGGTATTTTATTTAAAAAAAGGGATATTCGTGCACTTCAATTATCATTATGATAGAAAACCCCCGGCAAGAGAGAAAATAGGGATGAATGTTTAATATACCTAACGATATAGACTCCGTTTTAGTTGTCACCTTGTGTTATTGGATATTTATGTATATTATAAAGATATCAATAGTTTTGCCTAACTACGAGTATTATCTGCCTTGGAAGCTCAGGGGCTACACGTAAAAACCTAACGGAGCTGTGATGTATAGCAGCCCACACGATAAATAATAATAGTGTCCTCCAGACCGAATTTCGTTGACGGCGCTAGTCCGAACTGCAGACTATCCATCTGGGCAGAAAGAATTATAGTGCCCAGAGCACAGATGCACTCTCTATTCCTTCACGCAAAGTCCGATGGGATGGCAATCTGACACGACCGGAGAGATCTTGGTACTGCAAGGGCTTTACGTGCTTTCAAGGCATCGGTAGCTTAATGACTCCAGGCTGCTACCGGAAAATTTCTTCGTCAAAACCCATAACAAATTTTGACCCGATCCGGGATTTGAATGAGGCACTCAACACACCAAAATGAAGTGACACGTTAATTTTTTGTGACACGATAAATATATTAATATCAAATATTATAGTTATTAAGGAATAGACATAGAAGAAACGTCTCTCATTAGCACCCTTCCATTACATTACAAAGGCACCCCTGCTAGGCAATGCGCTGCAATAATGCAGTGTCGGTGCCTAGAAATATACAAGATAAAAAAAGTAAAATAACGAAGAAAAAAATAATGATTGGAATTATTATTTACTTGGATCGACCTCACTTGCACCGGATATGACAAAAAGTCATAAAAGTCAGAAATGTATTACAAAGTGAGACTTAACTTCAGTAGTGTATATTTTGACTTAACACCGTTTGTAGGTCAAAAGTTTTCGTTATTGTAAAAATTTTAGGTTTAAATTAGGGATGCATCCGATACCGATACCGAGGCGATACTGAAGTTTGCCGATATATCGGCATCGGCGATATTTTATGGCCGATTCAACGATACTTTTCAAATTTCGCGCTTAAAAATGTCTCGTCTATTCTTGTTGCAAACGAGGTACGAACTAACTATGCTCGGGGAAACCCTGCTTTGTTCAGTGTCTTGTTTAGCCACAATGCTTGATCCTCGTTACAAAGCACGAATATTTCGATCACAGTGTACAATTACTATGGCAAAAAATCGTCTTGTTCAGTTAATTGATCTTAATGTAGCACTGCATTCTGAAACTATTTCAGACACGGTCACATTTAAATCTAGTACTGTAATCTAAGTTCTGAGTGTGTAAGTGTAAGTGTAAGTGCCTACGAGTGGCGGGCTTTGGAGCGTTTGTGAAAATATTATTAGAGTGTCCGAGGAAGATGAGTCCCTGTCTACTCTGAGCTGTAATTCTCTCAAAGAAGAAGTCGAGAGATACTTAAGGTCTCTTAATATATCAAGAGTCGCAGATCCGTTCGTTTTCTGGCGCAATGACGTCTTATACCCTAACTTGAAAAAAATGGCGCAGAAGTACTTTAGTTTCCAAATGAATTCTGTCGCATATGAGACTATTTTCCATCGCAGGTCTTATTTAAACAAATTTGCGAAATCGCCTTTCTCCGCAAAACTTAAGAATACTTTGTTTTTTAAACAAAAATATCATCAATGTTAATTTTAATTACTAAAATTATTAACTAATCTCAACCTGTCTATAGTTTTAAACGGTTTTATTTAGTTTGTCCTGTTATTTGTCTTTTTTATATTATTTAAAAAAAATAACCTGACTTGTGTTTTATTTATTTTACCTACATTTTTGAATTCAATAAGCGTATCGGTATTGGTATCGCCGATATTTTTATAAGAGCATTGGTATCGGTATCGTATGGGCAAAAAGGCGTATCGAGGCATTCATAGTTTAAATGCAATAAAGAGTTATATACCTATCTACTTATATATAAGATGTAATCTACACTAGTATTTTCTTCTGTATCGTGAAGGCAGCTTACATAGATAAATGGCACAAGTACATTCAGACTCGGAACATTTACTTGTAGGCCATACAAATACTTGTTCCGTGCAGGATTTGAACCCACGGCCCTCAGTGCCGTAATTCATTATTAAGCCACTGCGCCACGGATCCGTCAAGATTTGTAAAAAATTGAAGAAATATAATGAAAACATGAAGATAAATTCCATCAAGCGAATTTACGAAAAATAAAAGATAAAAATGAATTGTTGATTAAGATTTCTAGTAATCTTAAAATTTTATAAAAGCTAATACGTATTTTGATTTAAGTAAATTATATTATCCGTCGACTTTCTGCATATCTTACCAGGTCGTCACTCCATCTAGTGGGGCACCTACACTTCGCTTACCGGCACGAGGTAGCACATCTGATTCACTGCCGAGGATCACGATTTCTGTGGATGGGATCTGCTGTAGCAAGGAATATGTAGCCATTTGGATGTGGTCGATGAGTCGATCTGTTTCAGTATTACCGCTATGAGACCTATAGAGGCACCCAGACGCGTGGGTGGTCGTCGCTGTTTACTCGTAGCCAAAGGATGGACAGGTCCAAACCTTCAAAGCTGCCGAGCGTCGAGAACAGATGTCCTCTGACATATACGCAAACTCCAGCCTGAGGTAAAAGGAGTATTCCAATTTGTACTCCGGGTAGAGAGATACGAAATATCAGCCGGAGAGACATCTGCGTCTTGGTCAAAAGAGCAAGTCCGGCTTCCGGCTTCGCTGTCTCGAGATGGACGGCGTTTAGGCTCGCGTGAAGTCCCTGATGTTGCAGAAATTTACGGATAGCGGCAGGTCGCCTGGGTCGTGATGCTCAGCTTGCTTCCAGCAGTTATTGTCTTAAGCAGATTTTGCCCACCTCCTCCCAGAACATGCGGGGTAGGCTGATCTACCACGCTCACGAGTGGAGTAGCTTGGTCGTGGCCGCTCAGCGAGGGATTCTCCAGGGTGCTGGCCTCCTGGGGTAGACGTACCAGACGGACAAACGCAGAACAGAGCCCACTTCACGCCGGTATTCTGTTAGGTCGGTACCACCTGTCTGAGCCGCCCATGTAATAGCAAAGGCTGCGTGGCTCTACCACTATTAACGCATTCAAAGTTTGTTGGGTGGTAGAGAACCGAAAACCCTTTTACTGGATACGAGGAACATATAAAAGACATATACATCTAGTATATGTCTTAAGCCACAGTATGTACTTACCTTACCTTCCCTAGTTATAGTTTAAAAACTAATAACCTATTATTTTTAAGGTTGTTCAATGAGATAAAACGCGGAATGAGTTCTAAAGTATTATTATTGTCTGAAATGAAAATTGCCTTTAAAGAACTGTAAACATCATCCATCACTTGATCATGTACGCATGCGGGTACGTACGTGAAAGATATGGTACAATTATAATATAATAAATATTATGAGCTGAGCTGAATATTGGTCATTTATTGAATTGTGCATGGACGAGCCATGTCGTGAACTAAATGGCTCAATAATTCAATGAAAAGTAAAATGCTATGAAGCAAAATGGATAATAAATAATTGTTAAACAAAAACAAGTAAAAAATATGAATTGAAGGCAAAAGAATTAAATTAAAAAATTTGAAATGTATATAAATATTTATTTTTATAGAATATGGGTTGACAAACGCAGAACACAGTTCTCTACAATAATATATGGAAACATAGCAGCATTAAGCTGCTATTTTACACTAGTGTTATGTAAGGGCGTGATAATTTCCCAGTCGAGCCCATCCATTCTGTGCAACCATAATATTATAGCTGCAGCATGGCGTTACTACATTTAAATATGATTAAGAAAATAGTACTATCCATTATAAATGTCCGGCCTACATAATTAGTATAATAAGAAGATGAGTGAAGTGACTGGGTGATTAAATGACTAACGAATAAATTGTAATTGTTCACGAATATAATTTTCAAAAATCGAGAATATGTTTTCAAAGTATTCTATTACTTTTAGACACTTTATATTAGTTCAAACTATTTTTTGAAAACATAAGGACCTGATCTGTCATGTTTTTCACGTGCTGGTTGAAAGCTATTCTGGCTTTGTAAATGTCAAACCTCTTATCAAATCTTCGATTTTAGGAAAATAAAGAAATCTCATGGTCACGAACGTCACCTTTTCAGAAATCATAACATACTTTGTTTTGTCTTGTGGTGTATGCCAAAACATTGTTACGGCGCTATAGGAAGCGATTTTTTGATCGTTTTTCGCTTACTTTTTCAAAGACACTGGGCAAACTAATGGTGGTGTACTATTTACTCAGCATGAATTGTCTTTTGCTCATCCAGTAGGATCTCGCAGACAGGACCCATCTGGGAGAAAAAAAACGCATTAATTTTTCTACCACGCTTCTTGCCTATCTCAATTTTGTTTGTTTGTTGTCACCTTCGAACACACATACAGAAAACTGCTTTCCCTCTGGAGTGTAACAATATATATCCATGTTTTATCTTCTATCCCAATGTCATATACACCATTTCAATGTCCGTGATCATACTTTGACAACATTTTTTACACCAATCAACTCAACCTGGTTTTTGTTCTGGGGTGAGTTCTCGAGGAATCCAGTAGCAACAAAATTTTCTAACTTTTATTTCTTTTTGTACTTGGCTCATACCAATATCAAAATATCCCCGAATATCCTCTTAGGTCATGCCGATTTTCTTCAATTAGTCGCCTGACAGTAGCTACAGTTTTTCCTCAGTTGTCGCAGTTGAAACTCAACCTTCACGAATTTCATGGTTGATAGAAAAATCACAGCGACGATCAAATTCCGCGAACCAATGCTTTACGGTGCTCAAATGAGATATTTCTCCCAAAGAGTTTGAACGTTCACTTTCTGTTAGATTGCACGAGCAGTGCAATCTAACAGGGAGAGTGAACTTTAATCATCATCATCATCATCACATCACCCTCATCAAGTTCCTTGAGGACCAAGGAACGCCACAGCACGGTCTCGAGCCACACTACATCCATTGACTTCCTGCATTTCTTACCAAGTCGTCACTCAATCTAGTGGGGGACGCCTACACACTTCGCTTGCCGGTATTGAGGCTGCCACTGGAGAACCTTTCTTCCATCGGTTATCAGTTCTTCGAGCTATATGCGCCCATTGACACTTCAGCATACTATTCTTTTATGTCGGTTACGCTGGTTTTACTGCGGATATCCTCGTTTTAAGTCTATCACGCAGAGAAACGCCGAGCATAGCTCTCTCCATAGCTCGTCTGAGCGACTTTGAGCTTCCTCATACGGCCAGCTGTGAAGGACCACGTCTCAATTCCATAGGTCATCATTGGCAACACGCACTGGTTGTACAACTCGTTTCAAGTTTTGAGGTATACCTGACGAGAAGATGTGCCGTATTTCCGAAACGCTGCCCTGCCGAGTTGAATCCGTTGATTGACCTCTCGGTCGAAGTTGGACTTACTTAGTCGGACTATTTGTCCCAGGTAAACATATTCGTCAACAACTTCGAGCTTAGTGCTCCCAACAACTAGCGACATAGGTGTGACATGGACGTTACACATGACTTTTGTTTTGTCCATGTTCATCTTAAGACCTATCCGTTGGGAGACACTATTGAGGTCATTGAGCATAGTGCTTAGGTCCTCCAGCGATTCTGCCATAAGGACTATATCGTTGGCAAATCGAAGGTGAGTGAGGTACTCGCCATTAACGTTAATACCGTATCCTTTCCAGCCCAGGAGCTTGAAAACGTCTTCCAATGCAGCGGTGAAGAGTTTCATGTATATTACATCACCCTGTCTTACACCTCTCTGAAGTTGGATAGGTTTCGTACTCTGGTTCTGTACTCGGATAGCCATCGTAGCCCTACTGTACAAACACTTCAGCACTTCGATATACCGACAGTCCACTTGGCACCGCTGAAGGACTGCAGCACCGCCCTAATTTCGACGGAATCAAAGGCTTTCCATAGTCCACATACGCAAGACAAAGTGGCAAATTGTACCTTCGTTCTTCTGCACAATTTGCCGAAGGTATGTATGTGGTCTGTGGTGCTAAAGCCCTTTACGGAAACCGGCTTTTCGGGAGGCTGGAAGTCATCATGTTCGTGCGAGACGATTCGTAATGACTCTAAAACAGCACGTAGACGCGGCTCAGAAGGAAATCAGTCTGTTCTTCAATAGAGAGTTGTCGCCTTTCTTGAAGAACAAGACCACTGCACTTACTCCACGCCTCCGGCGTAGTGCCACCATGGAGGACGGAATTAAAGAGCTCTGAAGGACTCTGGTACCGGTTTTCCACCCGCTTTCAGAAGCTCCGCTGTAATTCCATCCTCGCCCGGGACTTGCCTTTTTAAGGTGCTGCAGAGCCATTCTAATCTCGCTCAAACTGACGTCCGGATATCATCGAATAGTGTATTGAATAGTGTCGGATAAGACTTGATCTGGGTCGTTACTACACTTGCGTGTGGCTCCAACGATGACATGTACAGCTGCCCATAGAACCTCCTCAATCTCACTCAAAATCTCAGGTGTCCCGGAAATGATGCTGCCATTCGGTCTTCAGCTTCGACAGTTGGCTCTTTCTGGCAGACAAATCTGGCAAACACTTTAGAGAGCCCTGGTTCCGCTCAATCTTTCTTTCAATACGAGCAGTATTAAAGTTGCAAGTCCCGCCGCATGCCTTTGGAGATCTGTCTGTTCAGTTGCCTGTATGCTATCAAATCTACTGAAGACTGGAGTTTTATTTCCCATCTAACAGCCATGAGATTAAGAGTGTAATCGGAGAGTTTTTGTGGTTTTCTGCGGCGGGTCTTGCAAAAATTAGCTCCGACCGCATGGACAGTTTCCACGAGCTTGTCATTCATATCGTCCACTGCATTGCAATAACGGTTTTGCAACTTGAGCTGAAAGGTTTTGGGACTTTGGATTAGAGCCGAGCGGGACTCAGCGTTGACTTCATTAGACACAACTTAACGTTTAGGTTCAGTGTGCCTCTAACCATTCGGTGATCGCTACTAGTTTTCACCCTCGGGATCACTGAGACAAATCAATTTTTAATTAAAATCATAAAACATCATAACCCTAATATATATAATAAAAGGATAGAATATTATATTAATGTAGCGTTATTTAGATTAAAAATAATCAAAACCATTTATTTCATAAATTTTAGTTTTTCAATAAAATCTTCAATTTTTTGCAAATAAAGCTTAGATCCTTTTCCAAGGTGGTCTTGTGAAAGTTTCATTATAATCATTCAGCCATCCGAAGATTAGCCCGTCGATCCAGCCAAACCGAAGATTAGAATGACAGACAGACAGACACAAACTTTGAAAATGTTTGTTTATGTCATAATAGCATGCAAATTACCCTGAACTTAATAGAAGCAGTTGTTTCAATATTACAGACAGACACTTCAATTTTATTTATATAAAAAGTTTCAAGCCCAATAAAGAAATCAATGAACAATATAATATACATAGCACAACTTGAGAAATCACAAAGTCAAAAATATGACCATAATAATGTGATAAATCACGTTATAATTCATCATTGTAATGACAATAGTTTTTGTTTCAAAACTTTTGAATCTTAGATCCCTAACACTGCACGCTTCTTTCATTTATGATCTGTTTTTTAATCCAAGTTTTCCCAACTTGGGTCGTAACTCTCGATGATAAAATTGACTTTACAATTTGTTATAATGTGAATTTCACATAAAATAATTATTCAATGCCCATAAAAGTTTATTATTATTTGATATATCATATTTTATTTTTTATTTTTCGTAGAAGTCCGTAGTCTCTGCCTACCCTGGGTGACAGGCGTGAGTTTTTTTTTTTTTTTTTTTAGAATAAGGGTGACAAACGAGCACACAGTCCACCTGATGGTAAGTGGTTGCTGTGGTCCATGTAGAATCTACATCTATCTTCGTTTGCGAATTTAAATGCAGATGCGTTGTCAGCCGTGAGGACTAAGATAGAATGCCTCTTTCCAGTAAAAGGGTCTCCTGTTCTCCACACCACCATACGAAACACAGCAGCATTGCTGCTATTTTACGCTGGTATTCTGTGAGCGTGGTCCTTCCCCGGTCGAGCGATCTATCTGTGCTACAACTATACTATAGCTGCAGCATGGCTCTACCACAAAATGTTATATAATAATATATTTATTATAAATATATAAATATAATAAAAAATGTATAATGTTATTTTTGCATAGTTACTGGCAGCCCCTCATCTCAGGGTACCTTTTTAGAGCCGGAGCGGTATCAGAGGCAGCTGCTAAGTACGTGGTAAATATGAGTCTCTGAAAGATGACTACATACGATTGTTTGTGCCATTTGCTGTAGAGACTATCGGTCCGTGGGGTCCATGTTCAGTAAAGTTCTTAAAGGAACTGTATCGGTGACTGGTCGTCGCTACTGGCGATAAGAGCGCCAGTTCTTTTCTCATTCATAGGTTAAGTACATCCATTTAGCGAGGAAACGGAGCCAGCGTTCTTGGCACGATACCACGGGGTGTAGAACTGTATGATAATTCTAATTATTAGTTTTAGTTTTTTATTAAATTAACATTGTATATATTTCTAAAAATAATGAGTTATTTTTTTTCGTCAGAGTATTTGAATAAGTGACAGCTTCTTAGGTGCTCGTAAACGGCCTAGGCTTGTGGCAACTTCCAGCCGCAATTTGACGGCTCCGTGGCGCAGTGGCTTAGCATTGAGTTACGTCTCTGAGGGCCGCGAGTTTGTATCCCGCACGGAACAAGTATCGGTATGGCCTACAAGTAATTGTTTCGTGTCTAGATGTTTGTCCTTGTGCAATGTATGCTATATATAAACTAAGCCTATAAGGAGAAAATTCTAGTGTGGGAAACGACTTTACAAAATTGTATGGCTGAGAAATCGGCATCTAAATTTTATAACAATACAATATTGCTTAGCCTAAAGCCTCAAAGATGCTTCAAGTTTATGAACTCAATTGCTAGGCAGTAAAGTTGTAAACAACATTACTGGAATATACTTTGCAAGGTGCTTGATAACATTCCAGAAAAGTATTAGTGGTAAGATTTCTGAGCTATATCTTAAAAGATTTCTAGATATTTTTAACCTTTTACGAGTCGTTATATTATATATACAAAATAAATAATGATATACCGTTATTGCAGTTTTTGAAAATACGAGTAAATAAGGCTTTTACTTTTATTTCAAATTATCCCTAATTGAATGTGATTTATGGATAACAACGTTTTTGCCTACCGATCGTCCCTTACGAATGTGTGCGTGCGCAGTAAAATCAGTTAAAATAATGCATTACCACGCATTTTGAATTAAAAAGACAAAAGGCCGGAGTTTTTGAACTTTTTTAATAAATTTTTCTTTACCATTTGCCTATATTACTTATTTTGAACCTTCTATGCAAATTTGGCTGGTTATTGCAAAATAACTCTGTACGATAGTTCGATCATGCATGAATTACTGGTATCACATAAAGGCCTTTGCTGCAACAATACCTTCTAGCAGCTTTGGACTCAGAGAGGTGTCCTAAAAGGCATATTGGTGATATCGATTTGTTTGAAATTTTCTCAGTCTCCTCCAGCAGAGGCGCCCTGTAGCCAGCTTTAAAACGTATTGATTATATATACTTTGGCCAGCTTCTATCATCAGGGATACATTACGGAGAATGTACGGGAATCACATGAATTGATTTCATCCTTCCCCTTCTACGATCGGATAATCAGACCATAGGTGGGTCTCTATGATTCTGTTGTGGACATCCACGCATTTGATTTACTCTAGTTACTTTTGGTTTTAAACTTGCGGCGGCGCTGTCGTCACGACACAAACAAAAGCACCAAGGTCTAAATCACGCTATCAGTCTCTATTCTGACACGGTGACAACATTCAAGTGTTATAAGATTTATTGTCCTCACATTGTCGGCCGTGAAATTCTATTTAGGGTTTGGATGAAAAGCAACAGACCATGACATAGATAAATAAAGGTTTTATTTTACTTAAGCCACCAAAAGTGGACGGAGACAGGTAAGCTGGGTAAGGTTGGGATCTCATGATCGCTCAATGAGCTATAGGAGAGCTATGCTTGGAATTTATCTCCGTCATAGACTTAAAATGAGGATATCCGCAGTAGAACTAGAGTACCTGGTAGCCCAACAGACCAGTTAGCAGATGTGACAATAGGCCGGCTAATCGGCCTGAAGAACCGACAACTGATTGGAGCAAGGTTGTCGGTTGTATTGTTAACACATATAATAACACTGGAAATGACATAACACCGAAGACAAGAAAATAATATCATGACAAATCCGAGAAGAGCCACAACAATTATTCTAGAAGCTAACTAAAATTAAAAAGTATGTATAGTATATAAAGACAACAGCTAACAAAGAATCAGGAAAATTAAATGTGGATTGTTTTTTAAATGAACAAAGACCAAAATTCAAGAAACTGAAGACTAATTTAAAAAGGAAAAAGCAGTTGTACTCTTGCAAGCTTTGTCCAGAAGAATATTAAAATTGAGCAAAGAAGTAAAGAAGAAATTTTGAGGTAACATCGAATCAGCGTATTTTTGTCACTCTTTAAGATTTCTTTAAAAGTTGTTTAACTATTATAAAAACAGTTATGTTTTTAATATTTTATATTTAATATAATATGATAAAGTTGAATTTATTAATCAGATACTTCACGATTTAATTGATATTTTAATAATTTATTACTGTACTTATCTAAAAAAATCATAATGCAATATTAAAAATTAAGTTACATTTTAAGCACCTATGTATGTATTAAGGCACAAGACGATTTTATATTCAATTTTTGCAGTTATTGTTTATTGTTTTATATTATTTTACTTTGATTATATACCTGTCTAGATAGATAGTTCGAACTTCTAAACGCCAAAAATATCAGCCAACTGTTGGCTCATAAGCTCGTTTCTGGCCGTCGTACGGTAAACACGTTCTGTGGCTTATAAAATGACGATTTGCGCTATAAAAGTGCAGGAATTACAAAGGACGATTAAAAAACTAAACAAGTTACCTATCATCGGCAGTAATAAATAACTATACGTTATAAAAACAATAAAATTATTGAGGTGTAATTTTATACTAAAATGTAACGCCATTTGATTTGCTATGTTTGGGGTAGCCTGTTTTATGAACATAAATTTTCCCATGTGAGCGTTAGCTAATTTGAAAAAAATATTATCATGATACAAAATGTAGATTTCGAGATTTCAAGACACCATTCAATTATATTGTTGCCTGTCTCTAAGGAGCGTTTGATAAAGTGGAACCTTATACTATTTAATTATTCAATAATAGTATCCACTGTAATGAAAAATTTGTTGGAGGTACTAATTATTTTGAAGTAAAACTGATCATATTTGCGGTATTCTGCATCAAGTTAATAATTTAATAAGACTGGTTGTTGAAAATATTTAGTCTTAAGATATTACTATAAGACAAAATTGATAATATCAACCGCGATGTAACATCTGAACGAAAACTCTTTAAAAAACAAATTCAAAGGGAAGGTCACTAAGTTTCCTGCTGTACATAGCATATTACAAATGGTTGTTTCCAATATAAATATTAAAAATTCAATACTAAGAACGGTTTTTCAGTTGACTTTTCCAAAATAATTCGGAACTAGGATATTAAGAATAGTAAAAATAAATAACATATAATAGTAATATTTTTTTTTCATTACAATTATATATTTCACCTACTAATAATTCATATTTACAAAGTCCTAAATGTAAAAAGCAATCATAATTAAATTAATTTAAATTTGAAACAAATGATAGATAGCTCAAAATCAAAACATTTTCCCCCTACTTTTATGGGAAATCTTCAAAAGCTGGTAGGTATCATTCAGCTTGCCCGCGTGGGTCATCAGTGACGTAGCGCGATTGATAAACAATAATAGCTACGCATATTCATAACAAGCGCTTGTTATGTCATAGATACTATTTACTTTATATTATAAGTCCTGTATACTTTATATTGTTTATTTAGTAAATTACTTTCTTAGAAGCCAAACTAATGTTATGTCATATGATACTATTTACTTTATGTTATAAGACCTGTATCCTTTATATTCTTTATTTACTTAAAAGCTAAATTACTTTCTTAGAAGCCAAACTAATGTTATGTCTTTGGATACTATTTACTTTATGTTATAAGACCTGTATACTTTATAAATCATATTGTTTACTTCCTTAGAAGCCACACTAATTCGATTGTAATATTATATGCAAATGTTTATAGTTTGCCATAAGTTAACCATAACACCAAGAACAATGTTGTTCCCTATGTTTATCCCCACCTCCTAGCTTCCTAACTATTTAACCCAAATCTTTTCGATCCTCAACATAATTCCATTCCCAAGTTCTCTGTATCAACTACTATATTTTAAGTTAGTTTAAAAGTATTAAATAAATTTATTTTTAAAGAGTTTTGTCTCTGCCACATAACAAATTTGGCGCAGTCGGATCTTGCGTGATTCATTCGCTTAAATCGCGTAAAGACGAAGTAAAACGTACCGAATTCGACGAACAGCATCGCCCAACAAGAAGACAACGTACGGTAGCTGAAGGTTTTTGAAAAATCGGCGAACCATGCAGCTCCATATTTTATTATTACTGTGGTAAGTGGCTAAACTTGTTTGTTCGAATTACTATTTTTCCATTTTACCAAAATATTTTCCTACATCTACCACCTCATTAACATTCATTTTTAATATAAGTAACTCGTACTATTCTAGTATATACTACTATATTATACTATTCTATTATATCAATTATTCATTGCCAGTGAAAACAATCTTAAATGAACCCTAAAATGGCCTTAGACGTCACCACATTATAAATTAATTCCCTCATTCGACACAGATAACGACCAAGTGTACAGATTCGTTAGGTCATGCAATTCAGCTTTCGACTTAAGTTCAGCGGACCAGAAGTCAGTACTTTTAGTATACGCGTTAAACAATATCACTGGTTCGGGTGCGGCAGACGGTCACAGTAAAGAACATGCCTCATGGACCGGTTTAAGAACATTCCTTATTGAAAAATTATCTAACGTTAACACCATAGCACCTTAACCTTGAACTGCAATCCATGTTCCAAAACCTACAGAAACGTTAACCGAATATTTTCACAGAGTCTACCTTTGTCACTCTAAAATAATTGAAAAGTTAAAAGCTGAAATATGCGATGAGAAGCGCTTAATGGTCGCTTAGCGACAACGGAGGGAAACGGCTCTTAATTATTAATGGCATTAGCTCCGACATCGGAGTAACAAAGAAGAACAAAAGAATTTCCTAGTCTTTTGCGAAGCAGGCCGATTCGCACTTCACGAAGATAAAATTCGTGCAATGAACAAAGCTAGGCAATCTTTATTTAAACTGAACACAACGCGTCCACCAACTTTTACAAAACCACCATACCATAACCATAATAATAAGAGGCGTAGGAAGTGACGACCCCATCGCCCGCTGACGTAACAGTTAAGGACAAACTGCTACGTCGGTGTAGCAGTCAGCGCCCCAATAGGTGTGAGCGCCGTGCCTAGGCAAAATTGAGGTGCAAAGGTCCGTTTGTGCATATGGCCGAACCATGAAACGGTGCGGGCCTGGGCGTCTCCCAATTGACGCCCAAAATGGATGATGGAAAAAGAGTGCGCAAAGGGCCTCTGCCTGGAGGTCGCCAGGCGCGTCTGGAGCTAATATTATATTTATATTATTTTATGTTCATATTCTTGATAACAGCATTAGATGACAAGTATTTAGTACAATGTAATGTAAATGTAATCAGAAATCATCTGTTATAAGAATCAACAACATAAAAAAAAAAAAAAAAGTAAATACAAGACATTTTTTTTTTTAAGTATCGGGGAGTGTGTG